>VZTD01003642.1:0-10715 GCA_013397725.1 Rhagologus leucostigma | reverse complement strand
CCCGCCCGGCCCTCCGGGAGCCGCCAGCGCCCCTGCCGGCCGTGACCGTCACTGCACCAAAGGGGAAAGGGCCTGACAGCCGAGAAGGCTGCACTGGCTTCTGGTTCTGTTTGTCGTTACTGCCACAGTTACAGTTGATTGTTTGCCTTGTTTTATATATATATAAGTAAAGAACTGTTATTCCTATTCCTCATATCTTTGCCTGAAAGTCCCTTAATTTCAAAATTTTAATAATTCAGAGGGAAGGGGGTTATATCTTCCATTCCAAGGGAGGCTCCTGCCTTTCTTAGCAGACACCTGTCTTTTAAACCAAGACAACACCTGGGCCAGAGAGCACGGGATTGAGTGGGGATTTCATATTCCCTGTCAGGCACCAGCCCTGGGAAAGCTGAACAGTGCAAGGGACTGCTAAAAACCACCTTGAAAACAATGGGTGGTGGGACCTTCAAACAGTGGGAGCTGCATTTAGCAAGGGCCACCTGGCCAGTAAACACCCGAGGCTCCATCAATTGAGCTGACCCTGCCCAATCAAAGCCTCCGTGTGCCATAGAAGAAGATAAAGTCCCCATGGTGCCTATGAGAAATGTGTTAGGGAAGACAGTTTGGATCAGTCCTGTCGCAAGCAAAGGCAAACTCATCTCTGGGATTGTTTTTGCTCAAGGGCCTGGGTGCACTTGATGGGAGACGTGGAGAGACAGGGAAACACAATGTGTCCCTCAAGGAGATTTGATTTTAGGGTGAGAACAGTCTGTGATGTTGAATTGTATAACACTGGGTGCTGAATGACACTAGCACTGTTTGCCATGACTGCCATGGCCAGTGAGGATGGATGGCTCCAGACACACCAGCAGTGAGCTCCTGCTGCAGCCACCAGCCGACAGCACAGCAGCCCTGCTGCCCTGGGAGACATTGAGGATAGACAGAACCCACAGTCATGGACTAAATGAACTCAACAGACATCTTGGAGGGACAACCATTGAGTCTGGAAATTATACTCGTGCTTGTATATATATATTTATATAATTGGAAGGTCTAGGATCTGGGCATGGGTAGATGGTAAACAACAAAGGATGAGAAATGTCCTGGTTCCAGCCAGCACAGAATTAAGGTTTGCAGTAGCCAGGAGGGGCATGGCCATGACCCAGTGGTTGTTCTCTATCACCTCACATTAATGAATTTCTCTCCTAGGGCCGTGCTGTGGTACAACACATCCCCCAGAAGGAGTCTGGAGCAGCCCAAGGCTTTGTGTGCCCAGGCAGATGCAGGCAGGACACACAGCTGACAGCAAAGGAAGGGGCAGTGAGGTGGGGCAGCTGGGGGATGATGACAGCCTGCAGGGACACCGTGGGACAGCCCAGGCTGGGGAGGGCAGAGGGATGTGCAGCAGCTGAAAGGCCCTGACAGAGCCAATTTCTGCAGCACTTTGGCCACAGCTGCTGTCCCTGGCCCTGAGGCCAGGAAGGGACGAGTGACCCTTGCAGCCCTGGGGCCTCAGTGCCCCCTTGTCCCTGCTCAGCAGCCTGGCAGGGGCCACCCCATGGTGCTGCCCTTGGCACTGCACATCCCCACATCCCACTGCCCTGGGAAGAGCCCTGAGCACTGAGGGAGGGATAGGATCTGCCTTGCCAGGGGCTGGGGTTCAGACCTTGGGCCTTTGGATTCCTGAAACACACCCAGGTTTGCTCAGCACCAGAGACACGTTTCCCTTACTTGTCCCCACCTGCCATTCCTGCCTCCAGAGTTCTGCTCTAACTGGAACCTGGGGACACTTTCTCAGTCGTGTCTCTCACAGGGATCTGTTTAAAGTACAAGAAACTTCAGTGTTTCCATCTCACTTTGAGTTCTTGTGAAGTTTTTTGAGCCCATTCTGAGGGACTGAGTCTGATGTAAACAGCAGCAAAGCCCCGAGAGGGTCATTAAAGTCCTTGTGCCGTGTCTGTGCTGCTGAGCTGGGCCAGGCTCCTGGCACAGAGGCAGCTCCTGGCAAGGGCAGCGCTGCAGAAAGACAGCTCTGGCCAGGAGCAGCTCCTGTGCACAGCCCAGCAGGGCTGGGGCACTGCCAGGGCATGGCAGGGACACGAGCAGGGCACAGATAGAGCTCACAGGCACTCAGCACTGGCAGGGGCCATGTGATGTCCCAGAGGGGACTTAACAGCGATTGAAACACATGGACCAAGCATCGATGAGGCAAGGACATTTATTAAAAAGAGGCACAGATATTTATACTGTTTAAGCTTCCTTATGACAGTTTCCATTTGTTCCGTCTACATGCTAGCTAATGCATAGCAAGCTATGTTACTTTTTCTCTTGAGCATTTGCTTATCTTGCTGCAGGATGTTCTGCAATCTTCACCAGGGTGTTCTCTTCTGTGTAAAAGGATGTGATTTTTGCAGTTTCTTCTTTCTGCATTTTTCTCATAGCTCCTGCTGTACCATTTTTAACAAGTTAGCCATGCTGTTCATGTTTAACCCATTCTGTTCTGCAACACTTCCCCCTTTCTGTTCTAAAAACAGCACGTGCTGAACTGCATTACTAACCATTCATTGTATGCATGTCAATAAGCAAGGCACAATCATAAAAAGGCATAAGAATATTCCCAATACATAAACTCCAACTCGTAATTACCTTTCAGCCCATCTGGAGACGTTTAAAGACTAAACAGCTGACCTAGCCAATCTGCTTCATTACTCCACTGCAGTTTCTTAACATTTTCCTCCAATTTCTGAATGCTGGCATGTATGGATTGAGAATGATCAGATAAATTCATACAACACATCTCTTCAAAATCCTGACATCCATGACCGTGGGCTAACAACAAAAAGTCAATAGCAGCACGATTTTGCAAAGCAGCATGGCGTACAGAGTCTACATCTGCTAAAAGGGCAGAAAGAGCAAGGGAAGTTGCATTTGTTTGCTGAGCCAGCCAACAGCCAAGCTTTCACAAATTCATCAGGGCTTCGGCTGCTGTAACACCTGGAACAAAAACTGAAGCAGCCCTAACAAGTGGGGGATTCCAAAATTGTGCATTGTCACACTCCATGGTAAATGCACGAAGCGAACTCCTGCGTCAGTCATGCTTCGCCTGATAAGTGTGATTCATAATCACGGTTAAGTTAGGAGTTAGCATTGTGAGGCGGCCAATAAAGCAAGGTCCGCCAATCGCTCGCGAAGGCAAAGCAGGCCAAGCACGATCACCACAAATCAAAAACATCTCTCAAGGCAATTTTCGTGGGAGAGAATCTGAGGGTGCGTAGTACACAGAGCCTTCATTTGTTATGGTTTCATTACACCACAAAGAGCTATTGTGAAATAGTAACTGACTTGGGGAAACATCTTGAGTCATCTTACAGTATGGGTCACTGTTACACCTCTTCCCTAATTTGCTATAGTTGAAGTATATGCAAATATCTGCCTTGATCGATCCCAAAATTTCACGTTCCTGTGGTTCTGATGAAGCAAGAGGTCATCCCACATATCAAAATTTTCCATGGAGGTATTGCAGGATATGTGAGGCTCCCTACCCTGGGCTTCTGCCACAATTGCCTGTGGGTCATCCACAGGAATTCCCACCAGACACGTATGGAAAGGTGCCTGGGGTGTGGCCATTGACAAGCATAGTGTTAACTGGTTCAAAACCTTGGCTAGGGTGAGCCACACATTACCTTCTGGCAGTGGAGGGACTGCGGTCTCTCCTAGACGGCTTCTTTCTTGGAAGCATAAAATTATCAAAAGGAGTGGGACCAGTGCTAATGGGGCGCCTATCCCTTTCCCACACATAGCGGTGTGGGGGTACGCCATATTTCCTCCCACACACTAAACAAAGTATCGTGCACCCTGCAAAGGAGTAGCGTAGGGGGTTGCACTTGGGACAATCTGCTTGACTACGCTGGGCCTCACAATACCACCTCCTATGGCAGCATTTGTACTCACAAAAAACCCATGCCTGATGACTAGGATCAGCACACACTAAGCACAGAATAGGGTTATTTTCCAATTGCAGATGTTACTCTTCTCTGGATCAGGGCATTGATGATGCCGAGGCTGTGCCAGGGTTAAATGGCTTCACTGATCGAGCTGGTAACCACCACGGTCCTGTTTCTGTGGAAACACAAGCATAGCCCCTTCCCCAGGTTATCAGAGCATAAGGACCCTGTATTTGGTTACTTTCTGAATCTTTGATAAGAACCTGGGCTTTTTCTACAGTATCTACGTATTCTTTCATAGCCGTAATGTGCTTTACAATAGCTGGCAAAGAGTTGTCTCCATAAAAATTAAAAAAATTATAAACATATAAGGCTTTAACTAAACAATTCTGTGGAATTTCCCCAAGCATTCCGCCTTTCTGTTGAAGCAGTAAGGTTTTTAAAGTAGCATGGGTGCACTCTACAATAGCTTGACCTGTTGGTGAATGAGGAATGCCGGTAACATGTGAAATATCCCATTGTTGAAAAAAGGAGTGTAGCTTTTGAGAAATGTAGGCAGGGCCATTATCAGTTTTCACTTGTCGAGGCACTCCCAAAGCTGGAAATGCTCGTAAAAAATGTTGACAAACATCTCGGGAGGCCTCGCCTGTATGGCAGGAAGCATGGACTGCTTCAGAAAATGTGTCAACAGACACATGCACATACTTCATGCGACCAAACTCGAGAAAGTGTGTAACATCAGTTTGCCAAATAACTAGGCTTCATAGGCCTCTAGGGTTGACCCCTGTTGTCACAGAGGCAAAATTATGACACTGGCAATCTGGGCAAGAAGCAATAATATCTCGAGCTTGGCGCTGAGTTAAAGCAAAGGTGTTTTGCAGTGCTTTCGCATTCTGGTGAAAAAAAGCATGACTAAGACGTGCCTGTGCATGTGTGTCAGGGACTATCACGACAGAAGCGGTAAGCAGGTCGGCTTGCTGATTGCCTTCCGCCAATTCTCCAGGCAGAGTGGTCTGTGACTTAATATGTGTAACAACATATGGAGAAGTTCGGTGATCTAATAAGCAAATAAGCTCACACAAATGTTCTGCCAACATAGGATTGGTAGGGTTGCGCGAAAGAGACGCTCCTGCTCTGTCTACGAGGCCTGCCAACATATGCAGACTCTGTAACCAAATTAAAAGGTCCTGGTCATTTTCAAAAAGCTCTTACAGCTGCAGCGAGTTCAACAACCTGAGGGGACCCAGGGACAATGGGATTCGGATATCCGAATCCCATTGTCCTGTATCTGGGTCTCACCAAACTAAAACAGACTTCTGTGTCTTTCCTGATCCATCGGAAAAAAATGTTAGAGCTGAAAGTGGCACTTCAGAAAGCCTGAGTTTGGGCATAGGAATAAACCCTGTTGCAAATAATTTGTGTGCTGGCGGATGCACTAAAACCTGTCCAGGAAAGGCAGCTAAAGCAATTTGAAAAGTCTCAGAAGCTTGCTGAAGCCACAGCGGGTATGTAGAAGTACAAGGGACAAAAATTGTCGCAGGTTCCTGTCCTGCAAGGGGGCAGGAGCGTCTTTGTGCTTTCATTATTAACTGTGCAAACATTTCATGTTGTGTGGCAATAGTCTTGGGCATTACATGAGGAAGAAACAACCACTCCAAAAGTAATAGGGGATTAGTTAAACTGTTGTCCCACTGAAACAGCAGGTTGTCAGTCGGGATTCAGGATGATGGTTAGAATAGGTAACTCTGGATCCCAATGAGATGCTTGGCGTGTAGTAATTGCTGATGCCACACGTTGCAGGGCTACTTGTCCCTCAGGTGTAAGAGTTCGAGGTGACACAATATGGATGTCCCCTTTCAGCAATTCGAACAATGGTTGTAGGTCTTGATTAGTGATGCCAAGCAGAGGCTGTACCCAGTTGATGGTACTGAACAACTTTTGCAGATCATTCAGTGTGTTGACTTGTGTTCGCAGACTGATTGCTTGAGGTTTCACAGTTTGCTCTGTGATGTGCCTTCTCAGGTACTGCCAGGGTGGAAAGCGCTGTACCTTTTCTGAAGCAATTTTTAGTCCAGCCTGTTGAACAGCATGCATAACTGCAGCTAAGGCAGCTTGTGTCTCTTCAGCAGTGGCTGCAGCTATTCATGTGTCATCCATGTAGTGATATAAAAGTGCCATAGAGAAATCTTGGCGTGCTGGAGCGAGAACACAAGCGACAAACCACTGGCATATAGTTGGACTGTTTTTCATTCCTTGTGGCAACACCACGTAATGATATCGCTTCAGGGGTTCTTGCATATTTACACTTGGAACTGAGAAGGCAAATTTNGTGGAAAGCGCTGTACCTTTTCTGAAGCAATTTTTAGTCCAGCCTGTTGAACAGCATGCATAACTGCAGCTAAGGCAGCTTGTGTCTCTTCAGCAGTGGCTGCAGCTATTCATGTGTCATCCATGTAGTGATATAAAAGTGCCATAGAGAAATCTTGGCGTGCTGGAGCGAGAACACAAGCGACAAACCACTGGCATATAGTTGGACTGTTTTTCATTCCTTGTGGCAACACCACGTAATGATATCGCTTCAGGGGTTCTTGCATATTTACACTTGGAACTGAGAAGGCAAATTTCAGTGCATCATCAGGGTGAAGGGGAATTGTGAAAAAACAATCCTTTAAATCGATCACCACCAGGGACCATTTTCTAGGAATCATCGTAGGTGAAGGTAATCCTGGTTGTAAACGGCCCAAATCTTCCATAACTGCATTGACTTGTCTTAAATCATGTAACAAATGCCACTTGCCACTTTTCTTTTTGATGACAAACACAGGGGTATTCCATGGGCTGGTGGATGGGACAATGTGTCCCTCTTGTAATTGTTCTTGCACCAACACGTTAAGCGTGACAAGCTTGTTTTGGGTGAGGGGCCACTGATCTTCCGAGACAGGTTTTGTAACAGTCCATGAGGTGTCACGTGCCTCAGCAGCCCCTATCAAAAACCCGTTTTTATGCAGACACCAAATTGGCTGAGCACATCTCGACCCGATAAAGTCAAAGGACTATTTAAAACGAAAGGCCAGGCCATGGCTTTCTGACTTTCCAGTCCCTCAAACAGAGTCAGATTGGAGCTCTGCTTACTGGCACTAGCACCACCAATCCCCATTAAAGCATGACCTGCTGATGACAAAGGCCAGGCAGGAGGCCATCGAGCACTTGAGATGACAGTGATGTCTACTCCGGTGTCAATCATTCCTGTCAGGACAGTTTTGTAATTTCCCAGCTTCAAAGTGCATTGCAGTGTGGGTCGTTGATCAGAAACTTGCTGCACCCAGGAGACCAATGGACTACCGGTGGAACCAAAACCACGTGATCCTCTATAGGCTGTATTCCTGCAGGGTTTGCTGTTAGCCGGGAAGAATAGAGTAAGTTGAGCAAGGCAGCTGCCTTTTTTTATCATGCAGGGAGGTGTAGGAGTCCATAGCATGATTTTGATTTTGCCTGTATAATCAGCATCAATAACACCAGGCTGCACAAAAAGTCCTTGAATAGTAGTAGAGGAGCGTCCCAGAAGTAATGCAGCTCGGTCGTCTCCAAGAGGCCCCCAAAGTCCCGTGGGGATCAGATGAACTGTAGTGTTGGCAAGAGTTACATCTGTGGCTGCTGCCACATCCAGTCCGGCGCTGCCTGCTGTTGCGGGTGCGAGACTGGCAGCACTCTGGGGTTTGGTGTTAGCGGTGGATTTTGTGTCTGTGCGTGCCACCGCTGCTTCACGCTCTGCTTGTAGTTTCCTGAAATAGGTCATCCTTCCTTGTCATATTTTGAGTGGCGCTGACTGGCAAAGTGCCTTCCCTTTCCACAGAGAGGACAAGGCCCAGGAGTTGGTGGCAGTCCCTACATACATGTCCTTCCTTGCCACACTTAAAACAAGTCAGTAATTGTTCAGCTGGAGAAACTTTCATTGTTGCAAATGCAGAAGCCATTGCTTCGTATTTATGTTTAACAGTACCGATTCGATTGCAAGTTTCAATCATGTCTATAATAGTAGGGTTTTTTAATGGTCTCAACACACTTTGAGAGTCCTTGTTAGCATAATAACATTATAAGATAACATAACTTCTTTAACAATGTTAAAAGGTAGTCCCTGTCACTGAGCTGGCTGACGAGGGGTGTATGTGACAGGAGCTAGTGACAAGAGCTACAAAACGCTACAATACGGAATACAAAAGTGCCATAGAGATCATGACAGCTGCTCTTCACTTTCCGAGACCTGCTGGGGCTTGAGGGGCAACTCTGCTTGTTTCCCAAGGCGGGCAGGTGGTGGCGGGTGGCAGGCCCGGGATGTTTGCTGTTCTGCGGCAGAGGCGGCCACAGGGACGCGTCCTGAGTGGTGGGTCAGACCCCGGGCACTGCCAGCAGCAGTTCGGCGGCGGAAGAGACACTGGCATCGGCAGCCAAAATGTGAGTGCGAGAGTGAGCCATGGCCATGCAGGCTGCCAGGAGCTGTAGTCCGTTCGCCAGGGCTGGGAGTCACTGAGCCGTCCCACGGACTGCAGGTCTCGGTGTGCCACGCGTCCTGGTCCGTGCAGGGCGGCCAGTCCAGAGAGAGAATAAATCAAGGTTTTTCTCTGGATCATTAATTCCTGGGTCAAAAGGATCATCAGGATAGCAAGGACCTTTTCCACTTCTCAACATTAAACGATTCTGCGGTGGCTTCTCTAACTGCGGAAGTTTCTCTAACTCAGGGAATTCCTGCCGGGCAGTCAACTGTGCAGGCTCAGTGACCTTATCTTCCTCTGGACCACATTCCTCAGACCCTTTTCTAGTGTCCTGTGCTTTAATAACTTCTAGCATAGTTTGCCGGGCAGGTAGCAATTCTGAGGCTACAAGATCAGCTTTCCTTGTGTCTTGGGGTGACTCTATCGTGTGTATCCCCTATCATGCTCTATGCCCAAAAAGTAATATTATGCCTTTTCTGTGCCTTTAAACTGAGCTTGAAAAAAAAAAACCCAGATGAACTTTCCAAAGCAGCTTCTCAAGGACACAGAGATATACTCCTCAGTGTTTTTCTGACTGCGGAAGGCATGAAGGGAGCACCCTGCTTGCTTTTTCTTCAGCCAGATGGGTTTTTTTCCCTCTTGGCGTGAGATGGAGAGCTGAATTTTGTTTCCTGGGACTTTGGGGTGTTTTTCCCTTCTTCTCTTCTGAACTGTTACAACAACATCAGAACACATCAGGAGAATTTTCTCCCCGAGGCCCGGGGGTGGGCCCATGCCCTCACCGACCAGCTCCGAGGAGGAGAGAGATCACACCTACAGAAGGACTCTGAAATCTTCCCAGGTTTCTCTCTATAGCGGGGGTTTTAATCCATTATTTAGCATCATTATCCTTTTCCTGTGTGTTTGGTAAAATAAATAGTTTTTATCTCTTTCACTTTCCTTCGAGGAAAAAATTTCCTTTTTTTCCCGAACCCTGTGGGGGGGGAAGGGTGATTGCAACCTGGTTTTCTCTCAGGGGCTATATTACTAGATTTTGGCCAAACCAGCACATCTTGTCACTCGGTCCCACAGCTTGATCCCCACTGCATCCCATACGTATTTTGTAAAAATTGTAACAGTATCATCCCCATCAATATTCCCCACAATCCGTTTCAAGATTCATTTGAGTCCATGTGAGGGAATTTGTCTCCCATGGCTCTTTAAAAGTAACTATGCAAGTTGTAAAATGGACTCTTCCTCCCTGGAGGGTTGAGCCCCCATCCTTCCCTGCTGCTCACTTTGAATAACCGAAGGGATTGTTTGCTGGCTGTTGCTTCCTCTCAGCGAGCCTTGTGTTCACCAGGGTTCACCATCTGTTGCACAGGTAGGCACCCCTTTGTCGCTCCTAACACGGGGCACCAATTAACGGTGATCAAAACACATGGACCAAGCATCGATGAAGCAAGGACATTTATTAAAAGGAGGCATAGATATTTATACTGTTTAAGCTTCCATATGACAATTTCCATTTGTTCCTTCTACGTGCTAGCTAATGCATAGCAAGCTATGATGTTACTTTTTCTCTTGAGCATTTGCTAATCTTGCTGCAGGATGTTCTGCAATCTTCACCAGGGTGCTCTCTTCTGTGTAAAAGGATGTGATTTTTGCAGTTTCTTCTTTCTGCATCTTTCTCATAGCTCCTGCTGTACCATTTTAAACAAGTTAGCCATGCTGTTCATGTTTAACCCATTCTGTTCTGCAACACAGCAGCTGTGTCATAGCAGTGCCTCTGTGGCTGTGTCATAGAGGCACAAAGCAGCTGTGACGTCAGAAAGGGGCTGTGTGACAGCACAGAGTGGGTTGTGTGAGGTCATCGAGCAGCTACGGCATCATAGAGGGGATTGTGTGACATCACAGAGCAGCCTGTGAGATCACAGAGATGGCTGTGACATCACAGAGTATGCTGTGACAGCATGGTGTGGCTGTATGACATCACTAAGTGGGCTGTGAGGTCAGAGAGTGTGTTATGACATTATAGGGTGACTGTATGACATTGCAGAGTGGGCTGTGTGACATCACTGAATGGATTGTGACATGACAGAGCTGGCTGTGACATCACAGAAGGTGGCTTTGTGACATCAGAAAGTGGGTTGTGACATCACAAAGCAGGCTATGATATCACAGACCAGCTCTGTGATGACACAGAGAAGGCTGTGACATCACAGAGCAGGTTGTGCTGTCACAGAGCAGGCTGTAACATCATCGGGTGACATTGTGACATCGTGACATCACAGCATCTTCTGTGACATCACAGGGCAGCTGT
>VZTD01003641.1:330722-393692 GCA_013397725.1 Rhagologus leucostigma | reverse complement strand
TTTTTTTTTTTTTTAATTATTGCAATCAGGATGTAGCCAAGGAATAATGAAGGAACTCCCAAGTCACAGCAGAGAGGCAGCAGAGCCTTCCTGGATATTTTAAGCAAAGTGGCAACAAGTGAGATGGGACAGGGGGATGTGAACCACCACCTCCTTCCTTGTGTTACTGAAAGGAGCAGGTAGAGCAAGAGGTGTGTGTGGTACTTTTCTGGATGGGCACAGCTGTTCCTGTGCCTGCTGTGCTTCATTTGTTTTGGTGGGAAGCCCCCAGACCTGTCCCGCTCCGAGTGACTCGAGCTCTGACGTACTTGAGGTTTAGTGCCAAAGCATCGGGAGACATAACCCATTCATCTCTTCCAGGGAAAAAAAATAACACAAGAGGGTCTGGAAAGACTAATTTCTGTTCACAAGGTGAAATGCCAGGTGCTTCTCAGTTGTGTTCAGCACAATCAGCTAACCAAGCTGGTTGGTTCAGTTTCTGCAAGATGAAGGCATCTTGTTTCCCATGGGATGTTCTGCAGATCAACTCCACTTCCCTGGTCCTAGGACTCATGCCACTGCCAGGAAAAAGGAAAAGAAGGAAAGAGGAACATTGTACAGAACACCTTTATATTTATATTTAAGAAATAATAATAATTAATAATAATAATAATTGAACTGCTGATGGTGAAGAAAGCAAAACACACTGTCCTTCTCTGATGGCTTACAGTGACAAGCTACTGGATTTTCTGCATCAATGCAAAGTACATGAAAGCATTAGAAAAAATAGTAAGAAGCAAAGAGAATGAAATAATCTTGTAGGAAAAAAACGCATTTGAGAAACATCCACCTAGGTTGTGTGTGGTGGTCCCCTCCCCTCAGATATCATTTTGAAGATGATAAAGCATTGCAGTTCAAACAACAGTAAAAGCAGAAAGAAGAGAAAATAAATAAGGACCATATTAAATACCTATACGGACTGGGAATGAATTCAATTGCAAAATATAAAACCTTTGTAATTCTATACAGAGTTTAAACAGAAGTCATGTATATTTAATTTATTTTGTTAAATGAGAAAAAAAAATGTATGATATTTTCCTCGAAACAGGCATTTCTATACGTATTTTTGATCAAAGAAAATAAAGATTTTTTTTTCAGGTTCTGTAGGTGCCATGCTCAGAACACACTTGATGTAGCTTGTGACCAACTGTGCTTCTCCTAACCTGGAGGCCACCTGTCTCTCTGCCTTTTCACACTAGCCAAGTGTCATCTCCTGTCACCTCAGGTGCTGCTGGTACCATCCTGTCCATCAGAAACTGACCTTTCCGCTGCCTGTATTCTGACTGTGAGGGTCTGTAGTGGCCAGATCACTTCTCATGGACCCCCAGCCATCTTCAGTAGCAGAGTTCTCTGCTCACAGGGAAAGCTGTTTCACTATGCATTTTGAGGGGGGCGTGGGGAGGATGTGTCATTAGATTTTTAAGCACAAACCTGCCGTGGTTTGTTGGTTTGTTTGATTTTTTGTTTTTTTAAAGAAAATTTTGTAAATCAAAGCATAATAATTTGTGAGGATGTAAAAGGAACTTTGGCCTCAGGGTGCTTGGAAAGGGAAATCATGAAATGTAGGTGAAACACTTAATTTGTAACTGCAGCTGCTTTAGGAGCCAGTGAAGGGTGAGCTGGGCACAGTGAGGAGAGAACACAGGAGCTGCTCCCCTTCAGGGGGGCTTGAACCTTCCTTCTGCTGCACACCGCAGAGAGGCACCCAGCTCTTCAGGGGCCAAAATTTTCTTTGGAGAAGGCAGGTTTAGCAATGTCGCAACTGTTTCTCTTTTTTTTATTTAGAGTTTGATGGTTTGAAAAAAAAGAAAAGAAAAGAAAAGAAAATTTGAAACACGCTAATTTTTAAGTTTGGAGTTACTTCCTTCTCAAGACTGTTCCATGAAAGAGATCCTCACCAAACCAGCTGCTCCATTTAAAAGCGAAACATTTCATTTAATCTGAAACAAAGCTGTGCTTTAGGCTTTGCTTTTCTCTGAACATTTCTGAAAGGTATTTGCTGTGTGTTGACCCGCAGTGATTTTTTCTGGTGGTTTGTTTGAATCACCAGCAAACCAAACAGTTCCCTGTTTGCTCAGCCGTGGTGCTGTGAGATGGGGCCCCGATTCAGTGAAACACGTCAGCTCCTGCTTTCTTCGCCAATACATTCTGTTCCAAAAAGTCCCTTTCTTGCGTTAGCAGTAGGTTATCCATGTAATAACTCCTAGAGGAAGACCATCCCTCATGATGGTCCTCCTGTTGAGGTTGTAATAAAGCAACCCATTGATAACTAGTATTTTTCAGCAGGAGGGTTCAGCTAAACTTCGTTAACACAAATTTATGAAATCCCTAAAATTCCGATTAAGGATATCTTCATATGCATCCTCTCAGCTTCAGGGAGAGCTGAGAGGATCTTAAATGTGAGCACTGATATGAGTCATGGATGTAGGGCATGATTTAGGCAGGAGTTCTTAATGGCTGTAGTGTAGCTGAGTCATTTCATTAAAAAAAATAAATTAATAAGCCTCTATAGACTAAGGGCATCACCTTTATTTCAAGAGGACAGTAAGTGTGTGTTTCCGTGATAGATACTAAGGGCTATATCTCATATCTTGTGCCCGTGAGAAGCTATTTACTACACCATAGTATGTCCCAAACTCCTGCACATTCCAGCAGCTTTAGGGACATGGCAAAGGGCAGGATTCCCCTGTAAGCCTGTGGCCCTTCTCTGCTCTCTGGGCCAGTGTTGCAGCAAGGAGACAGTTCTAACCCATGCTGTGTGAGTGGTACTGACACCAGCTTCAGAGGTGGAAGTGAACACTGGGTTTGTGTGGTTCAGCCCTAAGCAAATCCTGAGAGATTTTCTAACAGTTCAAGTGGCAGCTCTATCTCTGAGCCTCAGAGAGAGGGTTAGTGGGTTAAGAGAAGCACTCCTGCATTTCCCATACAGCACAGAATTCCAGGCTGTGCATAGCACATTCCATCAGTGCCTTCTGCCCTTTGTGACCCAGCTCCGTAGTGCTGTGTCATGCAGTCAAAAACTTCACATTTTGCCAGATGGCTCAAGTGGAAGGAGTGGCTTCTTCCGGCCCTTTAAAGCTCCTGAATTAAAGATAAATCTCTAGCGCTGCTGACAGAGCTCTCCAAAGGCAAATGTTGCATTAAACTACCCATCGTGGACGATACATCAGCCCAGGGTAGCTGCAGCTCTCAGCTGTGGCACTGAGAAGACAGCTCTGCTTTTGGATGCACCATGAGAGGTGCTATAAAGGTCTTGATTTGCAGAAAGCGTGGGGATTTCATCCTACCTCGGGTCTCTGCTCCATCTTGAGCACCAAAAATGGTGTGAAATTTCCCCCCAGGAAAATACCATTGCATGCCCTATTTAGGAGAGGCTGTGTTTTCTGTCTGGGCCTTGCGCTGGCTCTCTGTGCCTGGGTGGATTTCATCTTTTTGAGGAATTATTTCTCCTTCGCAGGGTACGTGTAAGCACTCTTCTGAGTCCCTGTGTCCCAAGCCCTACTGCATGCCATTGAATTTTAGGGCTTGATTGTGCCTTGCATATATTGCAAAGTCTTCCGTAGTTTAAATAAATTCAACCAAGTCATGCTTGTGTATGAATATGTTTTTTATTCAGTGGGAAAAGATTTGGATAAATCGTCATGCCTGAATAGAGGGTGTTCAAAGAAAACCATTGTCTTGTTTGTAGTAACTGACCTTATGTTGAATACAGAAGATTTTTTATTTTATGTATTTGTATACACGTGCATATAGGCATATAGATGTACATGCCATTGTGATACAGAAGGCAGTTGTACTTTTAAAACCATGGAGCTTCAAAGATCAAAGGAATTTTAGGCTTAAAACTCACTATCTTTGTTAATTTTATTTGCATTACAGATCAAACATGACTTTACCTGCCAGTTTTTGCATGGCATTTTTAAACTTTGTATGGACAATCTTTCTGTGGTCGGTCCCTTTCGAACTGAAAACTTATCAGACGTTGAAGATAAAAAGCGTTCTGTGGTTTTCAGTCGGAGACAAATACAGTAACTGAACACATCAAAGGAGACAGAATGGCACAGTGTGTCTGTGGCTTTGTAATAAAAGTTGCAGAAAAAAAGGAATAAAAGCCTGGAATTGTGTTAATATATGTTAGAGTTCTGTGTTTCGAAGGGAAGGATGGCTCTGTGTGTGGGTGTGTGTGTGTGTTAGCACGCATCAGGAGTGCGTGCTGGCAGGACAAAGCAGACAGTATTGTAAAGTTACCTGTGTGCCACAGCTTGGTCCGATATTTCATGTAGGTTCTGTGCATCTAGCAGAGCCATTATTTTTTAATGATTTGGGAAAGGTTTCTGTTTTTTAGTGAAAAAGGGCAGTTTTTAATCTGTTCAGTTCAAGAGCCAAATGCTATAACTGCACTAGGAGCCAAATTTTAATTAGCAAGATGAAATTTTGGAGTACCTGGAGTGGAGAAGGGATTTCAAGGTCAAGCTCAGCACCTCCACCTTTTTTGAGGCAAACCTGTGAGTGTCTCACTACTCACTCCAGAGGCAGCAAATGTCCAAGCTGTGACACCTGACGTTCACAAAAGCTGGCCCTCATCCAAACTTCATCTTGACCTGACCTGGGCCTCTGACTCAAAGATCCCTGTGCAGAAATTGCACACCTGGGGTGGGAAAGAGGAAATAATTCTCTGTTGACTCCATTTCTGTGGCTGTCTGAAACTCTTGAGAAGTTTGAAATACTGGAATAAAGACCTCTGGAAGATGCAGAGGTGAGCAAACCCTGGGAGGTGGTCAGATATTAATGGAGAAATTATCATGGCTTTCCTACCTAGGCAGCACCTCTGCCCACATGAGGTACTCTGAGCGTGCCCAGGACTCCAAATTGCTCAAAGCCGATGATTAGCATGGAATCATTTAGATTGGAAAGGATCCTTACAATCATTGAATTATTCCCCACACAGAGCTTGTTCCAGCTCTTGCAGATGCCAGTGGGAAAAAAATCCCTGCAATGTCCGTTGGGAAATCAGTCGGACACATGGAGCCATTGCAAGGATTTGACATCTTTGCACTGGCTGGCCCATTGGGAGAGAAAGATGGGGCAGAAATTAATGGCCCCAGTGTGAAGCCAGACGCACATATAAATGAGAAATGAACACACTTTGGAAGGAGCTACCAGAGGAAGAGGTAGATGCTGCATCTCTCAAAATCTTCAAGGCTGAGTGCTTTGTGGACAGTGAGTTTGGCTGAATGGAATATTTTAGGGATGTTATTGGGATAAAGGGATTCATCTAACCCAGATGAAGTCATCTAGTGGTCCCTTCTGGCCCTAAGGAAATGCAGTTGGGCTGCAGAGAAAAGGAGATGCCAGAGCATGTGCCTGCTTCTGGCTGGGCCGTGCCCAGTGAGCGTCGTGGCTGCATGAATGACCTCACAGCAATGGTGGGCACATGGCTGCACACCCAGGCTGCGCACCCAGCTCCAGCTGCCTCCAGGCAGGATGATCCCAGCACTTCCCAGCTTAGTGCTGCAGTCATGGTGTTATTTATATAAACTGGGGCTCTGCACTGACATTTACGGCCACTTTGTGCAAACAGCAGTGCAGCCCCGTGTGTACTCACACCCGTCCTCTACAGCATTGTAGGGTCTGTCATTCAAATGTGCTGGGATGGGTTAGGGGCTGTCATCCAATGTGTTGGCGTGGGTTAGAGTCTGTCATCCTACATGTCCTTTGATGACCAGCTGAGGGAATGCGGTGGTTTAGTCTGGAGAAGAGGAGGCTCGGAGGACCTCACTGGTCTCTACAGCTGCCTAAAAGGAGGATGTAGTGATGTGAGCGTTGGTCTCAATGAGGACGAGAGGACATGGCCTTAAACTGCACCAGTGTCAATTCAGATTAGATAACTGGAAAACATTTTTCACTGAAAGAGTGGTTAGGCATTGGAATAAGTTTTCCAGGGAGGTGGTGGAGTCACTGTTTCTGGAAATGTTCAAGAGGTGACTGGATGTGGCACTTGGGGACATGGTTTAGGGGTGATTGTGGTGATGCTGGGTTGACAGTTGGACTGGATGATCTTGAAGTTCTCTTCCAACCTTGATGATCTTGTAACTGCATAGAGCACCAAGACACAGAACCAAACCAGTGAGATAAATTACAAGACCACCAACCAATTATACCCTCCTAGTATCCTCCGGTTACTTAGTGCCCTTTAAATCTTTAAATCTCAAACTAGATGTAAAGAAAAAATTATTTTAGGGTGAGGATGGTGAAACACTAGATTGCCCAGAGAGGTGGTGGATGCCCCATCCCTGGAAACATTCAAGGCCAGGTTGGACAGGGCTCTGAGCAACCTGATCTAGTTGAAGATGTCCCTGGTCATTGCAGGGGGTGGGACTAGATGACCTTTAAGGGTCCCTTCCAACCCACTCCATTCTGTGAATCTGTGATCCAAATGTGCTGGGATGGGTTAGGGTCTGTCATCCAAATGTGCTGGGATGCATCCAGGCCACCTGCCAGGTCAGTTCAGTATTCTGGATCTGGCAGAAAATGCTAATGATTAGGGAGTTGTAGGTATAGACTTTCTCTTCACCTTATCCCACCCGCAAAGCATTTCTGGGCCCAAGATTCTCAGCTTTTAAAAGTTTGCTACAAATGTAAAAAAGCCACAAACAAATCCCAACACCAAAAATGTGGGTTATTGCAGTCGGAAATAGGAAGTAATAGCTGATAAAATCACATTTAAAATACTGGTGTTATATTGACTGTTAGATGGCACATATATATTGTCTATTTATGGAGTGGAGTCTGGAGAAAAGAGAATGCCCATTTTACATTTTGTTTAGCCAAGGCAACTTTGTTTGTGTTGACCAGCTTCAGGTGTCTGTGAGCAATACACGGAGCTATGACCTTTATTTGTCCTCATTTGAGCTTACATACTTTTTCTTTCTTTCTTTTCTCTTTTGCTTTCTGCCAGTCTGCAGTAATTAGGATTTAACATATCCTTCAATATGCATGGACATCAGCAAAGCAATGAATATTCTTTTTTTTCCCATTTTCGCTAACCAAATCCAGTCCAAAGTGCTATTTCTATCCAAGCTGAGCTATGCTTTAGTGAGAGGAGTAATAAATAACACTTTAGACTTCAAAATGCCTTTTTCCTTTGATCTGAGTAATTAAAGTCAAGCTGCTGTTCCTGAGCGTTTTCTGATGGAATTACATGAGTTACACAGCTCTTCATTTGTATCTTATTAAGCATTATGTGTTATTGATGTTGTTCAAACAATTAGCACCTAAATATACCCCATATTCTCATAAAGAGGCAGTACCAGTGTTAATGCCCTGGTTAAGAGTTTGCTCCCATCCAGAGTCCACCACCGTGCTCGAATGCCATTTAATATCAATCAGGTCTTTACTGAGGCCCTTCTGAAGCTGTTCTCTTCTGCAATCATTTAACTGTGCAGCGAAGTGAGAAGAAGTCGAACAATAACGTTAAGTAAAAATGGCATCTCTCTTAACACAGGAATTTTTCTAAGTTCATTGCAAGTTTTGGTTATAAAAAGGCGAGCGCTTCATGGTGATCGGTCATTTTGACGTTTTTATGGTGTTTTTATTACCCCTGGCTTATTTCCATACTAAAGAGAACATTTGTAACAATACTTGCTCGCTCTGTTATGATTAGGATTGCGCTTTGTTCGGCTGTTGCTGCGCCCAGTAATGCTCTTGGCACACGTCCTCCCAGACCCTGTGGTGTATTTATTCAAAAGGAAGGAAGAAGAAGTGTCTACTAAAACAATAAACTACTACTTGCGTTAACGTGGCCATAGCTTCCTTGTGCTGCAGACAATCAGTTAGAAAAGCTGTTGGGTGAACTTGCTCCTTCATTGCTGAAAAAAATAAATATTCATGAAGCTTGCAGCCACTTTTTCCTGTGCTTTATTACTGGGTTGAAAACTGTGAAGGATTTTAAACCTAATGATTTAATCAGAGAGATAAGGATGGAGGTCCAGATCCTGGAACCAATGGGAGCTGGGATCTGAAATAGTGATGAGGACCTGGGTAAGGGTTTAAGGCAAATTTTGATGAGTTACTTCAATATTAATGTTATCCTGCATGTAAGGACAGATTCAATGCAAAATTAATGTTATTAATATTGAAAATTGAAAATATTAATATATTCACTAATGCTGTCTTAAGACAGGCGGTGAATGTGAAAAGGGGAGTCATGAATGATAGTGAGGGGCAAGTAAAAAAAAGAGGGGGAGTGGTGTCATGTCACCAGAGGTTTCCAGGGCAAAGTCTTTGCTTTGGCCACTCCACATGTGTTGGATCCCAGGAGGCAGCTGGAGCACCTCTGGGGGCTTCCTCAGACCCAGGGCAAACCAGAGCACTCAGTGCCCACTCTGTAAGAGGTAATTTCTCTTGAGCACATCCCTGCAGAACATCTTTCATTTAACGTGCGTTCATGTCTTGCCTGGCTTGCAAAGACAAGGATGGTTTAAAGTCTAGATTAATCTTTTTTCTTAAGCAAGTTTTCAAAATTAGTGGCAGAGTAATCATAAGCTTCCCAGAACAGGGAAGAGAAACTGGCACTTCCCAAAGGTGGTTTGGTTTCTGGGTGGAGAGAAAGACCCAAGTGTTGTTACCTCTTCCACTAAAGCCAACGAGATAAGCTGAATTTGTTATCCAAGTACCATCAAACGAAAGCATGAACCTGGCTTTGACAATGAAATACAATGCTGGAAAAAATACAGAAATATGCAGCAAATTGGTGAAGTGTCCATTTATGTTAACTTTGCCCAAACGTGGTAGAGACCTCAGCAAATAGTGGTGATTTTCCTTATGCTGCTGTGTTCTGCAGCTTGGGAAGCTGGTCCTGTCCTGAACTCTCCCTGTCTGTAGGAACAGGAAACAAAACAAGAGGATGAGAGGGGAGAGGAGTGTGGGGTGGGATGTCCTGCTGGTCCAAGCTTTCATCGCTCGGCTCCAGCCGCTGTTTGTTGGCCCCAGCCCTGGGCTGCCGTGGAACCCGAGCTGGCCCCCTCCATGGTTGAGTGAGAGCAAAGAGCTCTCCCACTTGACATCACAAGAGGAGCGTTTTGATGTTTATCTGAGACTCCCTTCCAAGAGTGCATTCATGGTAGAGGCTGCGTGTAAGGACAGGTTCCACCCGCTATCACGGAGAAGTGATAAAACACTTTTCTCTCATTTTGGTTCTTAAGGCCTAATACTCCCGTATGCCAGAAAAGATTTGTAAGGGGCCATAAAGTCAGCACAGCTCTGTTTGCACTTGCTTTTTGGTTCTTTGACAGTGCTGCTGGGGCCTCTGTGCAAATACTACTCTGCAGTCGGCATTTAAAGTGCCAGTCCCTGCAGCATTTGTTCTGATTTGCCATCTTTGCTGGAGCTGGGACCCACAAACCCAAAGGTGGAAAATCACATGGCCAAATCACTGTCAAAACAGTACTTAAAAATAACCAACTTGTGAAATGATTTTATGATAAGATACGATATACATTGTGTAGGTAAATGGTAACTCTCCACTCCCAGAGTGTCTGCACTCTAGACATTTTTGACCACTTACTCCTTCTACATCCCCATGAATCATAGCAATAATCACTCTCACTGTATAGAAGAGACATTGAAATACAGATAAATGAAAAGGTTTTTATACAGCAGGAAGAGCAGAGATTTGAATTTGGATCCACGCACCAAATTAATGTCTGTCCAAAGCCATCACCTTCCTCATTATGTCAGAAGTGCTGCTTTGATACTGGGAAATCGCTGGATATCTGTGGTCTCTTCTCCAAGGTAAAAAGAGACAGGACAAGAGGAAGTGGCCTCTAGTTGCACAAGTGGAGGTTTAGATTCAATATTACGAAAAAATTCTTCACAGAAAGGACGGTCAAGCTTTGCAACAGGATTCCCAGGGCAGCAGTGGATTCACCATCCCTGGAAGTGTTCAAAAGACATGTAGATGTGGCACTCGAGGACATGGATTAGTGGTGGCCTTGGCAGTGCCGGGTTAATAGCTGGACTCAGTGTTCTCAGAGTTCTTTATCAACCTTAACAATTCTATGATTCTGTGTTTTACTGTCTTTCAGGGCTAGCAAAGCAAGACTAAGATCAGTTGTATCCCCAGACTAGAGCTGGTGGCAGAATGGGGATACTGGAAGGCCTTCTGGGGAGGCTGTGTCCCAGTCCCAAGCCCAGTTTCCTAGTCAGTGGAAGGCACAGCCTGTTTTTCATTCCATTCAGGGTCTTGACTTGTCCTTTTTTTCTCCCAAAACATTGTCTAAAAGATGAAGTTGTTTCCCCAGGTGCTGGGTGAGGCCATCAGAGTGGTTTGGTTTAAAGCTGGCTTCATGGCAGTCACTGGGATTCTTATGGTGGACTTTTTGGGAGAAAAGCCTATTTCCCTTACGAAGCTGGCAGCTTTCTGACAATTGCTGTCATCAGCACTGTGGTATATCCTTTTTTCCATTCATTTTCTGGACAAGTATGTACAAGAGAAATCTGAGGGGAAATTTGTACCATCCTGGAGGAACTGTGCAAGATGTGTCAACATCAAACCTTTGTCCTATAGCTACTACAGAAATTTAGTTGTGTGTGGTTCCAGCTCGTGCACGTCAAGCATTCAGAAGCTTCTATCAAAGACCATGTGTTGTCCTTAAGAAAGCTGGGGGGAAAAAATCATGATAAATAATTCATATTTCAACTAGCATTAAATGGAAACTTTACCAAGCAGGTTCAAATTATTTATTAAACACTGATAAGTCCCTCCAGGAGTATCAGGCAACAAATGATAGACAGTATTTTGGCAGTAAAGAGAAGTGGTTGCTTCCAACAATTATGGATGACCAGGCTGTCCAGGAAACATGTTTGGATTGTTAATAGTTTTTCATTGTTGAGATTGTGGTTGAAGATATCAGTACAGGGAAAAATATACCAGCTCTGGATTTTTTTCTAACTATATGTTAAATTTTGAATATTTGCTATCCAGAATTCTAAAAAATGGTCATGAAAAATACGGATTTCCAAAACCTTCAGTGTGTGTGTCATTAAAAATAATTAAATATAAAGATGTGTTCCTGATGCTTTTTTAATTTTACAGAAACCAATGAAGAGAGTTTACAGAGACAAAACATATTACTGCTGTATTCAGTGATGAAGTTACAGGTATTTTATTATGGCTAATATATGTGTCACAAGTCTTGGTCAATAAGGAAACCCATTTTGTTGTTTCCAAGACTGTCAAATATTCAAGCCGTCCCCTAGCAGTATTTTTAATACTTTCAGTCAATGTCCGTAGGATATTTCACAGTATTTGGAACTCAGAAGCCAAATTTTTTTTTAAATTTAGCAGATCAATGTTTAGCACTGGAGATGTGTTTTGGTCTTTGCCTCTGGCAATGCCTGTGCAGTATATAAGGAAGACTAGTCAATAATGCCCATTTTTCCAAGGCAAAACATCAAAACTGGAAGCTCCTGAGTATGCCTGGGGCCTGCAGCCTGGAGTGCTCTTCTGTACAACCTTTCTTTTAAAATCCAATCAACATTTCCTTTTAAAACACACCCAGAGGGTTTGACACCCTTTAATGTGACAATCAGGTGCTTGTAACTCTCACTCAAGGTGTGAGAGAAGGGCTCTGTACTTTGCAGTCCTTGCAAATTTTCCAGCCAAAGTCCTGTAAATTGCTCCAAATCTTGACTTTCTGAGCACCCTCAGCCAGGCATCCTGGGGCTTTCTCTTGTGTGGGGATGAAAACAAGGGCTGTGGACGGGCAGGGAAAGGAGGCAGGTGACTTTCAAAGCTGCACAAGAACTGTTCAGGTGACACCCCAGCCCCTCCATCTCCTTGCAGCCACCTCGGTTCCCCCTGGACCCACAACAGGATTGTGTGGGGGTGGCTTTGGAGACGAGAGGGGGACTATTCCCCTGGGGCAGTCTGTGACATGTCTCAGTCAGGCATCCTGGAACAGGAATGACGGCTGTGCTGTAAGGCTGGAAGAGACGGGCTGGAAATGGCTTCATCTAACATATCTAAGGCAGGCATGCTGGGCAGAGAGCAAGTTGCCAGGACCCATATTTGGAAGTCTTTCATGGCCATCATCTGCCATCATCTCAAGCCAAGAATCATAAGCATTATAACAAGGAGATATACTTGAGCACAGAGGATTACAGTTTTCTCAAGGATTGTTGTCATAAACCCCATAGTGGGTAGAGCTTAACATAGTTTATGATAATAACTGAGTATCACATTGCCCGTAGCATCAAAAAATGACAGCAAAATTCAGCAGCAGGTGGGCAGTTTTAATTATATAGGCTCCAAAGGGAATAAACACTAGGATGGTTTTTACTGTCTGTCTGGTATGAGTCAGTCCACAATGACCCTACTGGTGTGATCTGGTGAGAATAAAGCATCTAGCCCATATTTAACCATGCAAAGTTTCTTCTTCTGTTTTTCCCCCCCTCTCCCTGTGAGAACAGAGAAAACAGGATTTGTAGGAGGAACAGTGGGATGTGTTACTGTCAGTGATTTGCACACATCAGGGCTGAAACATCAGACAGAGGAAGTACCCGAACAGCTGGGACTGCAACAGATGTTCTCCAGACAGCTCTGCCTCATGAAGATGTAGTACAGTAATAGGTCATGTTACAGAAACAGAAAATTAAAAAGAGTGATTTTACATGCATGAGCACTGGCTCCCCAGGCCCGGCAGTATGAGTGACACTGAGCAGGGGCAGGCAGCTGGGACCCCCTCTGAAGAGATCATTGTGTCCCTTGCCACCACAGCCTGCTTTTCCAACACAGAGATATCTCTAGCAGAAATAACCAGACTCCCAGTACGGAAACACAGGAGGGGTGAGTGCAAAATCCTCTTGTCATTTCTGCAATTTAAGGGTGTGTGCCGGTTTGGCCAAAATCTAGTAATATAGCCCCTGAGAGAAAACCAGGTTACAACCACCCTTCCCCCCACAGGGTTCAGAAAAAAAGGAAATTTTTCCTTGAAGGAAAGTGAAAGAGATAAAAACTATTTATTTTAACAAACACACAGGACAAGGATAATGATGGTAAATAATGAATTAAAACCCTCGCTATAGAGAGAAACCTGGGAAGATTTCAGAATCCTTCTGTAGGTGTGGTCTCTCTCCTCCTCGGAGCTGGTCGGTGAGGGCGTGGGCCCACCCCCGGGCCTCGGGGAGAAAATTCTCCTGATGTGTTCTGATGTTGTTGAAACAGTTCAGAAGAGAAGAAGGGGAAAAAACCAAAGTCCCAGGAAACAAAATTCAGCTCTCCATCTCACGCCAAGAGGGAAAAAACCAGCTGTCTCAAGAAAAAGCAAGCAGGGTGCTCCATCCGTGCTACCCGCAGCCAGACAACACTGAGGAGTGTAATCTCTGTGTCCTTGAGAAGCTGCTTTGGAAAGTTCGTCTGGTTTTTTTGGGTTTTTTTTCAAGCTCAGTTTAAAGGCACAGAAAAGGCACAGTATTACTTTTTGGGCATAGAGCATGATAGGGGATACACATGATAGAGTGTATCAAGACAGGGTGGATTCTCAATTTCTTGGTGTCTCTGCTTCATGGCTTTTAGCCTCTTCCACTGCCTCTCTTCCTGCAGGTCCCTGAGCGAGGATTTTCCTCTATACTGACCTGAAAACGAGAATGGCTGCAGGAAATTCACTTGGAGTTTCTGGAGATGATTCTCTGTAGTCCTCAGACAGGATCAGAAGGACCTGTTGTAGTGAAACCAGGTGGTGATGTCCTAGCTGGAGCTCCAGTGCAGTCTTGGCCAACAGCCACACCAACCCAAAGCTTCCCAGAGAAGGTCGCAGAGCATGGTCAGGACAGCCACTGTCCTTGCAGTGTCTGCTGTTTGCATGCTACTGACTTCATCTAGGGAGAAATAGGAGATTTTAGGTGATCTTTGAAACCAAGGGGTACTAAACCTTCCTTTCCTTCAGATTAAGAGGGTGTCCTAACCACCGGGTCACAGGGTTTCTTGAGAGCTGTCTAGTATTTTCCTTGAAACTGAGCTGTTTTGCAGCCAGGAATGCAACAGTGATGAGGTCAGATGGCAAACTGGGAGCACAGAGGGCAATATCTTGTACTGTTATTACATTTTTTTTCCAAACTGGGCATCTATTCTTTCCACAATGAGCAACATCAGAAAAAAATAAACTGGTCCTCTTCACTGTTTCCCTTTGGGTACACAGAACAATTTTCTTACCTTCCTGTCTGGTTGCTCTATTTTAGTGTGTCCCCACGGTTTTGCTCATTTAATTATTTTCATTACAAAACTGAACATTGTCCTCTTACACTTCTCAGTGCTCTTAATATGTTAAAATTTCTGATGTCTTTCACAGGTATCTTATTCAGCTTTGCCACTATGATGCTCTAAAAAAGCTCCAACAGTAAATGGAAATGGACTCCACGGGATATTAAATATATTTAAGTAAACACATTAAGCAAGCATTAAGAAAAGTGAGCACTCTTAACTCGATGAAATGAGACTGCAAGCACACAAGGGCCCCATAATGGCAGTTTCATTACAAACAGACTCCTGTACACATACTCACATGTTCCAGCCCTCTCTCCTAATATGAGAAAAGTGTGATCTGTCATGTCTTTGCATGATATCACTGCTCTGCTGGCATTTAATAATTACAGTGCACCGTGAGGTGCCTGGGACCAAAAAACATTGTGGCCCCAAGTGGAAGGGCCTCGTTTTGTTGTGTCTCTCCAAGTTCATCAAGTTCCCATAGCAACCCAGATCCCACCAAATAACTAAATATCCTATTTGCAAACCCATGGGGCAGCCACTGGGGATTTCTTAAACTATTTGAATCTCTTTAACCACCCATTTCTGAGAATAATTTCATTCAGTCTTTAGCACACCTCATGCTGTAGAACGGTCCATTTTACCGCCGTACTCCTGTACAGGTACTGCTGGGAGCTTTAGCAGCCACTCTGGCACTGCAAAGGGCAGCATGGTCACATCTTGCTGGGAAATGATGTAGACAAATCTAACAGAGGAATTCACAGGCATCCCACTGCTTGACAGTTACTACTCAAAATCTTTATTGAAGGTTGGTGAATAGAAACCACTTGTACAATATTCAGTGAATGATTTGTGAGGAAAGGAAAGAGGAAATGGGATTTCTTCTGAATGTGTTTTCTATATTACATTTATAATTACTAATTGCTTCCTCACTTGGGATTACAGGCTATTATTTTGAGCTTCAGAACATCAGTGACATGTAGGGACAGATTGATCGCAATTTTTCTTATTTCTGAATAGGGTTTGCTTGTAAAACCTGGATATTTTCCTTACCTGGGAGATTAGGGTAAGGTTGCCGTTCCAAGTTGCCTTATATTTCTGGTCCAGACCAGTCCCAAACTGCCATTTCTTTCTGTCCCTTGCCTCCTCTTAGTCTTTCACACTTTCCTGCCCCTTTCAGTTTGTCCTTGCAATAGTGCCCAGAAAAGATCCTTTTCTGCAAAGGAAAATATGTAGAGCTGAAAAGGCAAGTTGGATTTTAGAGAATACATTTTCAAATATTTTCCTGCTGCTCATGGGACCTTGCTGGTCCTCTGGCCAGCCAAAATTACAGCAATGAAGAATGTTCAGTGACCAGAGCAGGTCAAGTCACTGGGTTTCCTTATTGACCAGTACTGGTCACAGGACTCCTGTGGGAACCTCAGCTTCCCCACTGCCCAGGAACATCAGTCATGGTATTTCTGTGAGCAGCACCTGCTTCCAGAGCACTGGATGGCCCTTTACACAGCATTGACTCCTCCTCTACAAATATAGGACTTTTGGAGCACAGCCTGGAGTTGTCCAGTCACATCTGCTACCTGGAGAAACTTCCCTTGTCTACTGTCCCATCTGATGCAGGGGCTCCATTTTGCTCCAGATGCTGTTTCTGGGCTGGTGAGCCTCTTGGCAGTGTGTCCTTGGCTCCTGATGAGTCACTTCCTTTCTGACTGAAAACCTGGGGCAGACAGTAAGAAGAAAAAGCTGCATTGCAGTAATCTGAGTGCAAAAGAAAGTTCAGGAGGGAAAGAAAATGCTAAATTAACCATATGCTTCCGTAGTAACACCTGAAAAGAGACTGACATTGGCTTTCTCGCAGCTTATGAGGGTGGCAGACAGCCTTGTCCACACCTCACAACCCTTCGGAAACTCATCATGTCCATAATGAAACTGAAGGCTTGGGTGTCCAGCAGCCCTTGCTAAGCACCTCCCAACATCACAAGAGAAGAGGACCAGCGAGGCACTCAGGGCTGCTCCTCTTGCATTTTTTCTGCTGAAATCACTGTTTTCTCCTGACTGCTGTGGTAGACCACGGCACAGAAACTCAGGAACCCACATGCTGAATTCCTGGGTAATTTACTGGGCTGCAGAGATGATACAGCCCAGAGTTCAAACCAAAAAAAGAGGTGTGAAGAGGAGCGGGGGGAGAACAGGGGAAACACTTGAATCTTCTCTCTGGGAGGCTTTTCTAAAACATCAACTTTGGCATGGTCTGGGATGCTTCAGCTGGAAAATCTGCAGACGAGGGAGACACAAGAGGCTATTTCAGGAACTGAGAGGCCTTTTTAGGGTGAAGTACTATGAATAAATGACCAAAGCCAGTGACAGTGGGAGAAATCCAAAGGAATCATAAGAGCATAAAAAACAGGGGAAGTTTGGGGTCAGTTGCTATAACCGCACTCTTCTCTTCGACCACCACAGGAGTTTCATGCTTAATTCTAAGCAGGAGATGTACAAAAAACCAAATTAATTTGGAGGAAGAAGAGGAAGCTGAGTTGAAAATGAGAGAACGGGTTGATCATTTGGCTTGATCTATTCAACAATTTTCATTATACCCTCCATGACCATTTTCCAGTTGAGAGGGGAGTGTTTTCTCTCCATCTGTTGATGGAAAGAAACCTTCACAAGGGCTGGTTTGCTGTGAGAGGAGCTCTGTCTAGAGAACTTGGCCCCATAAGTCAGCAGGAAATTTGTTCCCCATCCTGTGAGAGGTTTCAGAGATTTTGCTTTTCCCCTCCTGTAATAAATAAGAATGAGTAAAATTCTCCACGCCAAACTTTCCACGTCCAATTTCAGATTGGTGCCACTGAAATTTTTAATCTAAAGCATGTGGGACCAGTTTATTTCAATTCTAATGTCTAAAGATAAGGAAAAACTCTTGAAAAGTGTAAGTGTACTGCAATTTCAAAGGTACTTTAGAATCAAAAGAAATTCTTCATTTAGAGAAAAAAAAAGAGACAGTGTTAAAGTGAGTTGAAAAGTATATTTTAAAAATGTTTGGTCTGGAGATCCTTCCTTCCCCAAATGTTCCTCCAAGCAGGTTGCTTCTGACAAAGCAGTTTCCAGGAAATGTGGTTTTTCTCGTGCCAGTTTCCTGCACTGTTTGGGAGATCCTCATCTCTGGATCCCTGTGCCTGAGACATTGCCCTTGGAAGCAAGTCACAGTGAGCTTTCTCGATCCAAAATCTGTCCATTTACATGGGCTGTACAAGATCAACTGACCAGCAAGAGGGATTTTTTGTTTCGCTAGGTGGTCAGGCAACACATGTGAGCTGATGGCAGCTTTTCAGTGACTTCGTGCTCTTCCCCTACTCCCTTTTTAATTTTAAAGCATTGCTGGGGAGCTGGAATAAACGATCTAACATCTAAAGGCAGAAGTATATGAACCAGACACTCTGTGTCCCAACCTGGAGCAGCAGGCAGTCTGGTATATCCAAAATATAAAGCACCAGGTATTCGGGAGACTGGGAGAGGATCCAAAACCAAGTTAACAGGGCATTCAGATTAGAAGAAAAGAGACCTTATTTGAAGAGTTATAAATTCACTGAAATACGTTCCATGTATAGAAGGAACAAGAGGTCACAGAAGTGGCCAGTTTGGCTTACACAAGGCACCAAGGGCAAAGTGCTGGCAGAACACACTCTGGGCGATGCCAAAGAAATCAAATGTAGCTTGCTTCAGCTTAGGGAGGCCAAGGGACCAATAACACAAAGAGATGCAATTATAACTGGGTCAGTCCCTTGACGCCAGCGTGTTTCTGGAGCTGGAGCTGAAGCTTTTCCATCCAAAATAGGGTTCATTGTGTATGAGCCCAGGGCTCACCACGTAAAGCTGCCTCGCCCCACTCTGAGCTGGGGTTTGGGTTTTCTTCAGGCCACGGATGGGAGGAGCATGTGAGAAATGAGGGCCGTATTCCATGGGCTATTGCAGAGAGCCCTTCCCCTCTCCCTGCTCACCCCACCACACCAAAACCCCTTCCCCTCTGCATAAAAAACCCTTCATAATTACACAAGAAGATATAATGATCCAACTGTAAGATGGTCTTCAGCACAGGGCGTGGCCATTGAAGGGAGTCTCTCATGTCAGAGATGTGTAGGCTACTATTTGGGGCAGGAGAGTTTTGCACAAGATGCTTCAATTCTAGTATTCTTTGAGGGAAGGGAGAGGAATTACTGACCTGATTCAGTGCTTAGATTTAACAAAAAAAACCCCCAGCTGTTAATCCCACATGAAATTTATCCCCTTCAGCATTTTTAAATTTTTTTTTTAATAGAGGCACTAGGCTGGGCTGTGCTCAGGGTGCTGGGGTTTACGAACTACCTCCTTCAGGAATTGCCTAATTAGGATTTAGGAACAGGGTCTAATACTGATCCTTAAATCCTTCCCATGAATCTAGTTCCATTCATACGGGCATTTAGTCTTTGGCACTCATCAACACAGCCCTAAAGAGTTTGGTTTTCCTATCTCTGCATGTTAAATAACAACACAAGGTAAATCCTGTCAGAGTTCGGCTGTGTGTTGGTTTAATCCCCCTAGACTGCTGTTTCTAAATATTTATGTTACCTGAGATTTTGTTTCAAACTTAATAATCGGCACCACTATAGCCAAGTAAGCAACAAGAACAGCCTTTGATTTGCACAATGCTTAGAGAAGAAAATAATTTTGAGTGTTTGGAAGGCACTTTGCCCATGGCAATGCATAAACATGTTAGCATGGGGTTTTGTGCATGTAGGAATAAATCGCTTTCGTTATCACTTCTGAAAAGTTAATCTGAAACACAGTTTCCTGTGCAAAAATTGAAGGGAGACTTATCACCCACACAACCATAGCCATAACTCTGTAGGCTATCTGACTATATTTTGCGGGTAAATTGGAGTGTATTTTCAGAGAAATGTCTCACTTGATACAGTTTTCCTTCTTCTGTCTGTCTGCTGTTCTTCCCATTGCCCCGATAACAGTCACTATTAATAGATATGTTATTAACTCACCACTTGGCAGCTTCAGCTCATGGTGTTAATTGAGAGAGGCATATCTGAGACATGTGGAGTGCTTTGTTCAGCTTCAGGCCCTACAACCTAAGTAATGTGTTCTCCAGACACACAAGATCCAATTCACAGGAGAAAAAATAGATGGAAAAATCCCCAACAGGAGGTTTTTAGAAGACCTGAAATAGGTGAATCAGGCCTTGATCTGAGCTTTCATAGACACAGCTTTTTTTTTATTGCCTTTAAGAGCAATTAATAGACTCATTAAGGTTGGGGAAAACCTCTAAGATCATCGAGTCCAACCATTAACCTGATACTGCCAAGGCCAGCGCTAAACCATGTCCCCGAGTGCCACATCTACGTGGTTTTTGAGCACTTCTAAGAATGGTGACTTCACCACTCCCTTGGGCAGCCTGTTACAGTGCTTGCCAATCGTTCCCATGAGTAAATTTTTTACTATTATCTAATCTAAACCTCCCCAAGTGAAGTTTGAGGCCAATTATATTCCTGATTTAAACTCAATTCAGATTAGACCTTAATAGGTTACACCTTAATATGGCATTTATGGATTGAAAATAAATGAATAATTAAAACCTTTCTGGATGTCTCTTCCAAGCCTTTTCTGTGGTTAAAAGTGCGTGGAGATGAGGCTGAACACCTCGGGCTGTAGTCTAATCGGTTCTAGTTTTTCAGGGCATTGGAAAGCTGGTGAGTAACAAAAGCATCTGAAACCTCTGGCACATGGAGCACACAGAACTCTTCTGAATTTATGCAGTACATTAGTAAATGTCCTTAGTACACCACACACAAACCTGATGAGAAGAATTTCTATTTCTCCCCAAGGCATTTCTACAATAATTCTTGTAAGTCTATTTTAGCAAATTAGAGCTAAATACCATCTCTTCTCCCTTAACTTCCCAGACCTCACCCAATCAACAACATCCTTTACAATCTTTCTCTAGAAGGACCTTGTCTTCTGAAGACACCTATTGCTGAATTTTGCCTGAAAGGAGACCCTGGGCTACAGGCAGTGTTTTCTATGCAGCTGATTGCCATCGGTCCCCATGGATCTGTCCTGAACCCATGGCAGGAACGAATTTGCACTGCCAGAGCCCTCCTGCTTCTTGTCCATCCCCTTGTCTTGCAGATGAGCTCTACCATGAAACGGTCCAGACCCACCAACATGTGCTTCTCATCAGCAGCAAGGGAAGCTGGAGATCCTAGGGTCACACTGGATGAGGTAACTGTTTTAATCAACAAATCCCTGAACACAAGAGAGATGCAGCTGCCTGGTCCAGCCAGCTCGTGGGAGAACAGCAATTAGCTTGCTGAAATGCTTATGAAGAGGCAAAATTGTTGAAGCAATACCCAGAGCAAGGCATAAGAAACTGGTGCTGAGGAGCAAGCGGGATATGGAAGAGGAACCTGATGCATTCATGGCCACTTGGCTTAGGGTGGAGAGTAGTCCACAAGTTCAGATCAGAGCCAGACATGGATAAGAGATTGATCCAGAATCACTAGGACTGACCAAGAACTTCTACATTTGGATGAAGACCTTGGCGCTGGCCCATCCGGTGCTTTGCCGTAAGTTATTAGCACAGTTCTTACACAGACGAGGGTTTGGGCTTATTAAAGTGCCCCAAGAGGATGTTTCTTACCACTAATTAATCTCTTCTCACTCCTCATGTCTCACTTCACTCTCCTTTATGATTCCCCATTGGCCTCTGACTCTGGAAATCTCATTACCACAAACATCCTCTCCTGCTCCCTTCAACACTCACATCATTACAGACCCCAACTGTTCCTGTAAGGAAGGAATGGCTCCACATGAACCTTCTCCTGGGCCTTCCTAGGCATTTTTAAGCTGTTCAATTATTTGCCCATCAATTACATGAATTAGGCATAGCAGTGAAATCAGGACCCACTGTCTGAGGTGCAAATGAGGCAAATAAACCTCAGTCCTCTCCCCAGCGAAGTCACAACCCACCTGCATGTGCAACATGGGCTCTCCAGGGCCTCTTGTTGGAAAAATATCCCTAAAATGGTATAAAAATTAACCACTTATTGAAAGAAAAATGATCCTAAGCAGCACAGAAACACATGGGAGGGTGTTAGCTTGGAAGTCCATGAAGAGTTTCTGTCACTTCAGTTTGTTCGTAGGGTTTTTTCTTATTCCAGCAAGATCTAAGATCTGAGATGATGTGTATTTGAGAAAATACTACTGAGCATCTGGTTGTTGACTGGATATTGAAGGGGTCATGCTGCAGTATCTCCAAAATCCCCTCCGGGAGATGTGTTGCACAGTCTAAGTACAAGGACTGAGTCAACGAACCTCTTTGTATGGATGTATAAAATGTAACTCACTGGGAACCTGCCCTAACTTCTCAAAAGCATAGGCCGAGGCCAAACTGGGTTGTCTTCCCTCTACTCCTGGCAAGCTCCTCAGCACTGGTGACACCCACCACAGACAGAGAGCATATTTTAGTGGCCACTTTGTCCTCTCACCATCACAAATGGTTTGCCCATAATCCACCCACCAAAAGTGTGGTAATCTGTAGTGTTGTATTTTTCCCCAATCCTGTGCTTACCAAACTGCTTGCCTTCCCACCTGGGTCCCCCCTTCCCCGCCCCTAGCTCTAACCACTCCCTCGAGTTTCTCCCATTGATTCTGTTACCCCAACTGCGCCCATGTACTGCCCCTGTGCCCTGTGACCATTGGTCCGTGTGCTCTCTCTGGCCCCCCTGCCCTGGATAAAGGACCCTGCACGAGATGTGGTTCTCTCTGTGGCTCTCTCTCTTGCATTGTACTCTGCTTTGGGGCAGCAGCCTCTGCCTGGGGGAACCGTGCCATGTGCTGGCTCTCTACCTCTGGGAGCGAGCACATGTGCTGGGCCTAGGCTTCTGGGAGCCACCATGGAATAAAAGATCTTCTGCAGTCCCTATGCAGAGAGCTTTCTCACCTCCTTTACCGTCACCGTGTTGCAGGGCTTCAGCTTTCCAGAGCATGCGAGGGGCAGCCTGGAAGAGGCATGGGAAGCGGAACAGCCGCTCTCCCCGAGCAAGCCTCACTGCGCTCTCCGAGAAGGCTGTGGCATGCCATACCAGCACCAGGAAACCCACACACCGCAACAGTAATTCACTTCTTGGTCGTCTTGCAGGTGCTATGCTTCAGTCCCTGTTGAGTTGCTGAACTCGTGAGCTTTGATCAGGGCTTCGTGTGCATAGTGTCAGCTTTCCAATTCAATGACCTCATACTGACCACCGAAAAGTCCTCTGTCCTCTTTCACCCTCCCAGTGTGTCCTGAGGTGTGCGCCCAAAACCAGAAACACCCAGGCTGAGAAATCTTGGCTTTACTGAACAGCTCCAAGTTCATCCCTGCTTAATTCGGTGGGGCTCCAGCAGTGATGAATTCTGACCTTTACATGAAATCCACGGCAGAGCAAGCAAGGGTGTCTCTGTATTCTAATTTAAATTTTACGCTTAAAGGGATACACATGCATTTTAAACCCACCTTTTTAATCCTTGCAGCTGAACCATTCAGCTGTTGTGTTGCCACTGAGAATTCAGGCAAAATGTTTGACAGAGAGCGAGGGAGCTGCTCTGCATCATTAAGGAAGGCAGAGGTATGGGGAGAGAGTATGTGACCTCTGAATGAAACCACCTGCACTGAATGCATCAAACAGTAAAATGTTGCCAGGATCGAAGAGGATTAAACCCCTTAAACTGTGCCTGAAACCACATATGCCTGGAAGTAGAGAAATTCCTTCCTAACTTGTTTTCTCCCCATATAATTAGTCTTCAAATATGCTTTCTGGAGTGAGTGTATTTGTCCCAATCTAAGGAAGCAAATGGAATGATGTAACTGGTTTCTTTCAGTTCCCACTTCAGTGCAGCTTCACAATACCCTTGGACTTCAGGGGATTAAGTTCCTGTCTTGGCCGTGGTCCAGTTACTGGTCATTGCTATTTGTCGATTATCCTAGCATTCCAGAAAACATTTTATCCCCTTCATTAACTCACAATTGACCAATCACATAAATCAGGTTAAGGAGTAGTGGACATGTCTACAAAGAAAAGAGAGATTCTAAGAAAGGCCGATTAAAGAACAGGTTGAATTTGATTTTGTCTTAAGATCTATATTCTTGAAATTCCAAATAATGACCCCTGCAAAAAAGAACATTAATTCAACCTACCAGTCTTTTGTTCATACTTCGAAAAGATGAAAAAAAATCATTGTTTCTCTAAAAGAAGCCTCCACCTTCTTAAAGACACACAGCTCATTTCCATCATCATGTTTAAGACCAGATTATTTGCAGATGTATCATCTGTGAACGTGTGAATATTTAGGTGTATAACTGTGTCTGTGGTGGACTCACCGTGTCACCAGTGCACAGGTGTGTTGCTGTGAGGACAGCTGGACACCGGGGACACACTGAAGTCCAGTTGTACTCGGGGATCACTGCATGAGCCTTTCATTCAGTTAGAGTCAGTCCCGACACTGATTTCACTAAGAACAAGACGGAGTCCTGTACGAAATCAGCTTGCCATCTTTATAGGTGATATGCTGAGGACAGCTCTGATGCTGTAACCTCTCCTCCTTGAACCCAAGGACCCTCAAGCCTTCTCCAAGGTGGCAATAAAGGCTGCATCCTGCCCTTCCCATGCATCCTGCCCTTCCCACGCCTCCCCTCTGTCTAGCCATGCTGCAACCCTGGAGCCAGAGGAGAGTGACACAAGTCCTTGTGTCTCTTGTTGGTGTTTGGAACATATATTTTTCTTGGTTTGACTTTGGGGGAGAATGTTTCCAAGAATGTAACAGGATGGGTTTTAAATTGCACACTTTGCCATGGGCCATTCTCCGAGCTCTTGCGTACGTGTGACCAGCATGTCTGTGGGCAGGACCAGGAAATGCTGCCTGATGATGAGTGGCTGGTGTGGCCACATCCTCTCCCTCCAAGGCCTGGGTTGCTGTGGGCTTATGGAGGAAAGGAAAACTGTGTGGTTCCCTCTTCTGAAGTCTGCGTGGTGTGATTTTCTGTAATACAGCATATGTGTTATTTTTGTGTACGAAAGCTGCTCTTCCTAAGGGATTTGGACCATACAAGAAGACAGACATTCTTGTTGCAATATTCTCTTCTTTAGGGAAGAGAAATTTAAGATAACTAATCAGTGCAGGACCCATTTTCTTTTCTCCTGAGGGAGCTAGGGAGTATCATGACCCAGCACGGAGATAAGCATAGAATCATGGAGTATCTCAAGCTGGAAGGGACATCTCTGCACACTCCCTGGGGGCCTTGGCTCCAGCTCATCCACCACCTGACGGAACAGATGCTGTGTTCATATCACCTCCATGTCTGGCTGCAGTGCCAGGGGATCTGGCAGGCCTTGTTTGTGCAAAAGATGCGGAACAAGAACCATTCATTTGGCTGGTGCTGCAGTGGCAAATCTATAACCCCAATGCTATGAAGGCTCCAGAAGGGGGCATAGAAACCATGGCTCTGACAAAGATTTTTTTGAGAAGCGTCATTGGTCTTGGAGTAATGTGAAACTGGATGGGATGTAGGATGTGATGGTGTCATCCTCCTGCTTTGTCCAGTGGGGGCCTAGTCAAAGGGAGGGCAGAAAACTCTCCAGTACTGGCAGCCCCAAAGCCCTCAGACATCCCATATTTCCTTTGGCCAAACCACCACGTAAAATTGGGTCACCTGCCAGAAGTTTTTAGTGGGATCATGACCCTGTTCTTTCTGGACCTATAACCCAAGGATAAAGAAAGGAAGGAAAACAGAGATACTGCATGCTGACTTCCCTCATTTTACTATTTGGAGTTTTTTGAGAGTGGAGGAAAACAGATTTTGTGATGTAGAAACACCACTGATTTATACAGCGGAATAAAAGCGTCACTCTGACAATATTTATATAGTTAAAAGGTTTTGAGATATACCAGGGAAAAATTCAAAATAATATAATGAAGAGAGTATTCAGGGTCTAAATTTACAGCAGCTGCCCTGACATCAGTAGGATTTAAGTCCATTCTCTCAGTATCAATTGGCAAAGCCCAGATTTATGCCTTGTAATTCCTCATCATATTGAGACAGGAAAAGATGGAAGTCAGCATGAATTAAGTGTAGATGTTCTAAGGAATGGAAGTGGTCCCTTGCTTGAGATTCATTGAACTTAGTGCACAGACTGTGATTTAAAATTCCAAATGCCATTTGGCATCCATCTGGTGCCTAGATGATGCCTAAAGAAGAGCAGTTTTTTACCCATTACTTTTAAGCAGTCTTCCTGGCAAAAGGACAATGGCAGATTGTGCTGCTATTGCATTTGCACCAGATTTTCACTAAGTGCAGATTTATGTTTATTTAATCACCATTACTGGTTTATAAGTTATGCCTCATTTCTTTAAACAGTATGATTTCCCACCCCCGAAAAAAAATCTGAGTAAAGGATTTATGATGGAAAATCCATAAAAGGTCTCTTTTGTTCCACCTAATTGAATTTCACCTCCCGTTACCATTACCTTATTCCTGTTCACAGCACAGAGAATGAAAAGCTTTGGCAAGTTCTTGGGTGAGTATGTCCAAGAAGTTGGAAATCTTGGCCTTTCTTCTGGAAGGTATTGTGTAAGGCAGACATCCTGGACATATCCCTGTGTTTTCCCCCTTTCTTTCTGTGCCATCCCAACAGTCAGCCTGAAGTTGTAGCGTAGCTGCATTCAAGTGTTCAGTAGGGTAGAGTTCCTTAAACCTACATTAACTCAAAAAGCTTTGCTAGATCTGTTTGACATTTATATCTTTAAGAAAGAGTTCAGACAGCACTGGCCATCCTCAACCTTTGATTCCCTGGATCTTTGGTTCAGGAGTGATTTCAGCCCTAGCAGTTACCTGGCAGCATCACATTGCAGCTCTGTGTTGTGCCTTTCCTGTCTCATGTCACTGTAAGCAGCAGGAGTGTTTCAGTGACTTCACTCAGCTGAATTCTCATGATTTCCTGCCCGAAAAGGACCAGTTTCCTTTGTGTTTTTTTTTTTAACCATGCTCTACCTATTCTTAACAAAGAGGTGATCTTTGTGTGGTAATTAACTAGCCAGTCTAGATATAAACTTTCTTCTGGAAAGAACTTGCTGCTTGGAGAGGTCAAAGGCCCTCAGTTGCCAACAGAAATATGATTTAACAAGTAGGAGGCATTTTGGAAAAGAAGTATCTGTGCTCTTGAGTTTGCTCCACAAAATGAATAGGAAACTCCCTGCAGTCCTAAGTGCAAAAGTGAGATCCTCCAGCCCTGGCTCAGCTGCTGTCTGTGTGTGCGGCTGAAGTCTGGGAACGTGATTTCTGTGGGGACTTGGATGTGTGAATGACCTCCAATTTCACCTCAGGTATGAGTTTCACATTGGTCAAGACGTAGAAAGGCACCATCATTGGGAAGGAAGGGTCCTTTACATGAATATTCCTTGTGCCTAATGACACTGAAAGACTGAGAAGCTGGGACAGATCTATTGTGAAGTTAAGAATGGTTTGCTGGGCATCAAAGTGTTGGTATATACACACACATACATATATATATATATATACACACAAAGTGCACTCTGAGCACAACCAGCTAAACTTGGAACATGCTGGACACCAAGACATCTCACCTACAGCTAAATCCCTCTGGCCTGCACACAAGAGGCATTTCTCTGGCTGTTTCACCAGCAAGGTGTGCACCCACTGGCGTTTAGGCACCTGTTAGGGCCAGCATTTTACAAAGCACAGCCAGCAGACACAACACTGAAGGAAGATTTTTCTGGAAAGAGGAGTTTATGTCATTAACTACTTAAGACTTATGAGGTCACTTAGGTGGCTTCCACCTCATATCACTCATCCAAAGAACACAATGATAAGATCATTTTGCTGGATTAAAAGCACAACTTTGTAAGGTATGAATGAGGTTAGGTTCCCTCTGCAGACATTAGATTTGGCAAAAGTCTGACTCATCTCAGAGGTAAGGGCATTCTTATGGATCCAATTAGAGGAAAAACACTATCTGGCAAGAAAGAACAAAACCTATAATACTTCTGATTATACAAGGGCAGCTGGAATAAAATTTCCTCATATGGGAACACATGAGCTCAATGTGTAAGGAGAAACTGGGCTTGTCAGACTTAATTAGAGTGAGGGAAATGGCCTATGGTCAGAACTGCACACGCTGTCCACTCCTGGCTCCTGGGGCTGAGCCAGACTCGGAGGTCTGTGGCACAGCACCCTGCACCACAATCCCAGAGACGGGAGTTCACACCAAGGGCTTCTCGCTGCTGGTGGTGAGAAAACTGTGGGCTTTCATTAAAATGTTGTCTCATGCTGGTGACAGAATGATAGAGGCTCCACCAGACAGTCTCAAAGCGCACTCTAAATAGCTGTTAGTGATGGGATAGGGGCCAGTGTGTTCCAGCAAAGTGTGCACAGGCTGGAGGCTGGTTTGGACTGCGAGAGGGCCATCGCGGGTAATACATCAGATCCGTCCACCTGAAGCACATAAATAGATGCAATTACATCAGCATCCAAGTGCCTCATAGCACTCCTCTAAGCTAGAGATTTCCTGTTATTCCCAATTTATGTGGAAGCCTGGGGGACAAGGAGACTATAGGATTTCAGTGGGATCCAGACCTTCAGTTACCCTTCCAAACCCTACCCTTGGGGACGTGTGTATCATCGTGCAGGAATGGCCTCTGAAGGGCTGCCAGCCGCCTGTCCATGGGGTGGTGGAGCCAGAGTGCACTGACCCGCTGCGGTCATTTGGGCACCGGAGCTCACACAGGGCTTGGAAGCTGCTTTGCAGTGTAGAAATAGGTGCAGATTTACTGGGAGAGTGGAGTGGGGGAGAGGGTTGTAGCACCCTCACTGGCACCATGTATTGGTTTCAACATGCTCCTGCGCCTGAGCCAGGATCTTGGATCCTGGGGGATAATTTCCCTGATGACAGCTTCCCAGGTGACATCAAAAGTTTTATTTTCCTTAAGCTTCTGCTGAACTAAGCAAATCAACTTGAAATATAATCATGAGGTGCTACGAAATGTTTAGAGAGAAAAGCAGCAAAAGCAGCATTTTTACCAACCTGAAGTAGTGCAAATGTATTGGAGACAATTCTAACAAAGGAAGATGTATCTCACTGATATCTCATTTGCTTTACCAAAATAAAACTTTCCTTCCTGTGAGCACAGATAAGCCATTTTATCCAATTCTTGGCAGTCAGTTGTAGGATAATATTATTATTTTGCCTTCTTCCATATGATGTGTTTATGTTTTATGCTTCCTAGGACAGAAGCTGTCCTGAAGAGTGACCAGGGCTTCAATCTCAGCTGAGGTCTCTGAGTGTTACTGCAAATACGAAGGCAGATCACTGCATGCCTTTTTCAGCATCAAGCCAAAAATTACCTGTCTTATAGACTCAAGGTCTTTGCTTCAGGGTAAAAAATCTTTGCGGCAAGGGTAAAGAGAAGCCCATAAAGCCCTCAGTCTTCAAATTAAGTGGGTTCTCCCATTTTATACAAAGGGAAATGGATATATCTGAAAGGAACATAAGAAAATCCCCACTTTTCACTGACATAGTTACTCATGTCATGCTTCCATGTGAAAGGGCACTGTGTACCCTACTAAAGATCAGGAAGGGTTGTGTCCCTTGGCTCTCTTCTTGAGGCAAATGTGCAAGTGGTATCTTGGGCTGAGATGCATGCAATCCTTTGAAATTTGATTTGTCCCCTCGTCCTCTTGCCTGTTATGCAGAGTTGCAGTGGGTGGGACAATCATGTTGACGTCCCCATTGGTGACTGCATGTATTTCAGGAATGTTCTGTAATACAACCTGGCTCATTGTTGAAAGACAGAACTTTCCAGGCTCCTTTTCTTCTCCTTGGCTCCCTTGCTTATTAGGAGAGCAATAATGAAACAGGTGTACCTGGAGGGCAAGGATGACCACCACACCAAGCTGCAAGGTTCAGGCAGAGAAGGAGAAGGCCTTTCCTGGGGAAGAGATCTCTTGCCACCATGTGCAGGCTGTCCCTTTACATCCATCCTTGCCTGGTATATTACCCAAGGGCAAAGATCTGACCAACTTCTAAGCAGGCAGTGTGCCATCGCGACAGATGGGCACAAAAGGGGCAGCCAAGAAGCCATGTATGTGCATCCAGTGCGTTTAGGGGTTGGGTTCCCAGCCAGGAACGTCAGAGCAGCTGTCCACCCTCAGTTTACGTGCCTGTAGTTTAGGGGGATCTTCCACCACTAATCCAGCTTCAGAGATGGTTTAACTTTCAAAAATTAAAAATAGCATTCATTGCTCCATATGGAGAGTGAGTCTTGGCCCATTTGCATCAAGGGTTGGTGTGGGTGAATGGGGAGGGGGGCAGCATCAAAGAATGGGAGGGTGGAGAACTATGTAAACCTCCATTTGTCTTTTTGATGGGATCTGCTGTGGGATTGTTAGGAATGCCTCCACACACTAGGCAGATCCTGCCAGGGTGCCCAAAGCAGGATTTGGGTTCTGCTGGAAGAGAGCAGAGAGGACTGGATTCTTCTATGTATCTCAGTCCTAGAACTCCACGCTACCCCTCGTCAGCAGTGGCTAGACCTAGTTATTCAAAAGTGACATTTTAAAGCCCTGTAGTTAAAATTGAGTCCTCATCACAAATGTCTAACATCTGGATGCTAGATTCTGCCACTGACAGATGCCTTACCCAGGCACTTATTCTCTGTTGGTCTTGCAGAGTTACAGATGCAGCTCTTCACAGGGATGGAATAAGATTTGCTAATTATCAGATGTTCAGGTGTATTTGGAGGTTCAGAGCTAGAACTACTAAAGGACTTAGACTGAAAAAGGTCAGACACTTAGACGCTCAGCCTGAGATGCTTAACTTCTAGAGAGAGATCCAGACCTGTGATTTGGGGGCTGTGGCCCATGGACTTCACAGACCACTTAAGAAAGGGTGTGGACCAGTCAATATATGTGGAGCCCTCCTAATTAACCCCAAGGAAAGGCTAAATATGGGTCTGTGTTTGCAGTTTTGCACCTCCTGAAACGTGGGGTAGCCATAGCTCATTGACTGAAGCATCTCAATTCGGTGTTCATCCAAAGTCTGGAGATCTTTCCTTGTCAATCTGTATGACATACATATGTGCAAAAAGTTACCAGAGCCCAGGATTTAAACTTTTTATTATCTTGTAAAAGATAATTCTCCAGCCACTGAGATATCCGGGGAAGACAGCTGTACCTTTATATCCCCACTGGTCTGAGTGGGAGCTTGCCGCTGGACCTCTGCTCAGACCAGTGGTTCACTCCTACCAGGTTTCAGTTTGATTTAGTTGCTTGGTAGAAAGGCTGCTGTTAGAAATGTAGTTGACAGTATCAGTGAAAATGTTTAGGGGAAAACTTTAGGATTACATCTGAAGAATTTGGTTCACCTAAATTTTGCACAGAAGCCCACCTGAACAACCTGTGTTCTTTTGGAGTCTGAATGCTCAAATACACTCTGATCCTAATGGGATTTCAACTTTGAAATCTTTCTGGACATCTTAAGTTACCACAGGTGTTGCAGAAAAAAAAGACTATAAATTCTCTAAACTCCTATTTTTCAAAGTGACTTGAGATTTAGGGCATGGCGGAGTGAACCAGGAATGACTTCATTTCACCTCTGACTCTGGGTAAATGTTCTTACCTGTGATAATGTCTGAGGTCAATCTAAGCAGTTGGGGTTATCTGTCACACCAGAACATTCCCAGTCAGCCATCATGATGTGACCTGTAGTCTGTACACCTGGTCATCTGCTTATGGCCCAGACCATGGAAATGTTCTGATATAGCTGTGGCTTTACCTTCCAACGTCACTCAGATGCAGCTGGACATTCTTTCCATCATTTGAAACATCTTATCTTTCCCACCTTTCTCCTTCTCTGTGGTGTTACTTATTTTCCTGTTTTCCAGCATTGCAAATTAAACCTCATAAAGCATGTGAATTTGAAGCTCATATGAGAGATACACAGAAAAGTGCTGAATCACATTGTGACATCTTCCAGGGGCCCCTGCGCACACCTCAGTATTATGTGGCAATTGCAGCTTACAAGAGACCTGTTGGTTATCCCAGTGTGGTTATCACAGCCATGGAAACCAGCACACTCAGTACTGGTGTGTGAGTTCTCCTAAATCACTGGGTTTCAACCCGTTGTATATGAATAGCAGGTGTTTGTAGGAGTGTTTTCCCTGCATACTGAAAGGAGAGGGCATTTTGGAGTGCTTTGCCTCTCTGCAAAATAGCTCTACACAAGACTTGAGGCTTGACTTCTTTGGAGTGCTCTAGTGATAATAGAGATGATCATTTGCCCTGTTTGTCTCAGTGACTTTCTTCAAATTCCTCTCTCATAATGCCAGCTCATTGCATTCATAATCTGCAAACACTGTGTGCTGCAATGTAAACCATTTCTGGGAGAACAATTTCTGGAAAGGCACACCTGGAAATGGCATCCTGAACACTGAAACAACAAGCAGAATAGGAAGAAAGGGGACATAACGAATAAACATAAATTTTGCAGAGTTATTGGAATATGTTAAACCAGAGTAACTATTAAAACATATAGATATGTGTGATACTTTATGTATTCAGTATTTCTATTCAGATGATGCCAAGGCATCCTGTAGATGGACAAGAGCAAGATTTTGGTAGACAGCTAGTAACCCAGGAATGCAGAGCTCTGACAACACAGGATTTACCCAGTCTCCAGCTGCTGCCTAAATAAAGGAATGGTCTGATTTGTGATCTTCATTATGAATCTCATGGCATGTGAAATTCTTCTTAAAAACAGAACTCATGGAGTTAAAAAACAAGGCAAGAGTGAAAATGAGTATGATGTAAAGATAAGGGACATGCACCATAAAAGTTCATAACTGCTGAGGGCAACAATCAGTTAACAGTTAAATGGTTGGAATCAATGATCTTAGAGGTCTTTTCTAACCTTAAAAATTCTATTATTCTGTGATATGAACTTTACTTGAAGCAAGGAAGGATGGTTACCTTCCTCTTCCTCATATTTAGCTTTCACCATCAGTCTCGCTTCCCCTGAGAAGTGAATGCTGGCTGAGTGCATTTCTGCCCCCACTAATGAGAGCAGAGCACCGTCACCAGAAGCGACTGCCAATCTCTCGCTTCGGCGGGGTGGTTAGGGCTGCTTTCGGGAGGAATTATAACTGCTTAATTTGGGAGCAGCATGGGAAAAATCAGAGTTATTCTCCACCCAGGCTGGAGCAAGGATGTCTGCAGCACCAGCCTGTCCTGCATCCTCTGGCTCCTGCTGGCAACGTGGCCATGCTGGTGTCTGCATCCCCTGGCACTCCCCAGCCTTGGCATGTGGAGCACTCAGTGCTGGTGTATAAAGAAAAGGCCTCTGTAATAACTGAGCAGAATAAGGCTTTGCTTTCAGGAACTTTCTGGACTCGCCCTATTCCCCAGTCGCTGTAATGTTCCAGCAAATACTTTGTGAGACAGTTTTCACACTGCTTCTAGGAACACACAGAATATTCAACCAAAATGTCATGTGTCGTCTGTTTGACCTCTTGGCGTTCACTGATGCAAGTTTACCTCATAGCTACTATTTTCCTAATAAATTCTGTTTAGGGTTTGTTTTTCAAGCTCAAATGGAAAATCCCAAATTGTGTCATGACAAGAGTAAACACTCCTACATGCTGAAAATGTTCTGTTTTCCATTGCTCTGTTGCCAAAGTCTGGGGGTGAAAAAAGGCTCACACAAGCTGCGTGTCGAGGGTGTAGTAGAAGTGGGAGCTAGCCAGCTTAGAGTCTGAAGCTTGTGTGTTCCTTCAACAACTGAGTTGCTATTGCCCTGATCCATCCACAAAGGATCAATTAATCAAAGGTTTCTCCTTAACCAACAGATGCAGCTATCCCTGCCCTGATTAGCTGGTGGAAGAAATGCTTTTCAGTGAAAGAAATATAATTAGCTCACACAGTGTTGGGCAGACTACAACCAGCTTGAAGAAGTGTGAATCTTGCACATCTGGATGCTGGACACCTCTGGACCACAGCACGTGGAGACGTGGTGGTGCAGCAGAGTTCCCTGAGGCTTTACCATCTGAATCTGAGCTCTGCCTCTTTGCACGTCTGAACTCAGAGCAGCATTTCAGGGAAATGAAGGAATTAAATTCCAGATAGGCCTTGGGAAAATGGTCTGGATGATGAGGTGTCTGAATTCAGCACACAGGCTCCACTGAGATACTCCAAACTTCTTCTCAGCTGCCATCTGACACAGCAGGTACCTAATTTTCTGCTAGAAAGTCTAAGCAAGCCTGCCAAGACCTGGCAGAGCTCAGCTACCTGGAGACATGCATGAACCTCATGGGATTCCCATACCACCCATTCCTCTCCCACTCCTACCTATGGACCAAAGGGATGTTCAGATAACTGGGACATGGCCCTTTGAGATCAGCTGCATGACATGTGCCCTTGCAGAGAACCTGTCCTCCAGCTCATCTGAGGCTGGGCTATAGGTTCATACGTTGTTTGCAAGGTCAGATAACCTTTAGGTTATTGAAGAGATACACCCTATTGAAGTCCTATCACTTTCTGTACACGGTCAAATATCCATCAGGTTGGGGGACAAAGGGAGAGATAAGCTGGAGGAGGAATACTTTTCAAATCTTGGATTCGATCTCCCACATTTCAGGTGTGTGTTCTCAACCTATGGCTATGTGAGAGGGTTGGAGGAAAGGCAGACCAGCCTTGAAGACAGAGTAGCAGAGGATTCACAGCTGAGTTATGTACCCAACTGCATGGCACTGTTTGAGTCGCTTTTTTTAACGTTTTATCTCCCATACTACCAAGATCTCCCTTCATTATTAAGTGCAGCTTTTATGTCTCCAGCACACTCCAGATCCAAACTATTATCTATAAAATCAGAATACACTTTAAAGGCTGATTTTTAGACAGACTTTCTCCTAAATCATACTATATTTACCCAACAGATTCCAGTGAGGAACTCATTTGCCCTATAGGGAATCGAGACTAATTTTACCCTGAATGAAGCCAACCTTTAGGTCTGACCAATGAACACATTTTCAAGCATGGTGTGTCCTCATGCCAGTGGTTTCCCAGGCCTTTCTGAACAGGCAGGCTGACATCTAAGCTCTCACTGAGATGTGAGAAATCTCAGTGCAACTGAAGTAAGTGACAAAAGTTTTGTTGATTTTCCACTGGGAGTGATTTCACTGAAAGCAATTAGAGCACAACAGCAAAAACACAAAAACATCTCAAATGCTAACGTGGCCCAGACGTTCATGCTGAAATGAGAATTGTCTTGCTAAGATGTCTTACTTGGGAGAAATACTTCAAGAAGGATTTGCTCATTTCTCTTACGTGTAGGGAGTGGGAGACTGAGTTAACTCCTTCCATCCCTGCAAAGGGACCTCATTTGTCACAAGGTGAACTATCAGATCCCTCCTTCTCAAACTGGACACAGCACAGCTGAGTTTCCCAAAAACCGCTCATCACTTCAGAAATGCTTGGCTCTGGGATCTGTCCTGAAAGCTTTTCTTGACACATCCAAAGATAATCGCAAGTCTGCCAGAAGGACTTTGGAGCCAAAACATTAACCTCTCATTTTTCATTTCTGTCTCCACCGAGTTTAGTCCTGCTCCCAGGGAAGAAGCACCAGGCTTCTGCTGCAAGCTGCTTTGCTCAAGCCGTGTGCTGCGCATGCCCATGCCCAAGTGTTTTTGCAAGGAGAGAAAAACCAGCTCCCCACCAGGCTGGCTGCTTAAGGAAAGCAGGAAGGTGAATAGCAGCTAAGGAGCTTTTTTAACACTCCAAGAGCTTGGTCTGTTCTTTCTCTTCACCGAGTGGGATGACTGGCATCCAAGACACATTTAATCCTGCTCTGCAAAAAGGCAATATTTTAACAACTAAATGGCTTGTTCACCTGAAACCTCACATTTTCCAAGAAAACATGCCAAGCTGGGTTTGAAAATCTTCATGCAAATGGATCATTGGATATGCGTGATAATTTCATGACTTTCTATGACACTTATTGCGAGGATAGCAGCATGCTTTTGTGTGTTAATGCAGCGACTGATTCATTTTCCAGAAATCCTTACCTTGTCGTAGATAAGACAAGTATAGATGTAAAATACAGGGCTTACTTCATCCGCAGGCAAGTCCAGCTGTTTCCGGGTGGAAACCTGCCATAGTTTCACAGTTCATAACTGCAGTGTGTAAAATTTTAGGGCTGAAATTGTGTTTCTCCCACATACTGACTGCTGTAGATGTTGCCACAAGCTGCATATAACAAAGTGAGCAAGGGGATGCTGACTTCACCTGTTAGTAAAAGGTGACCAGTCAAATACTGCCTTTAAAGCAATCTTTCATCAGTGGCTTGACTCACCTTCCCTTTTCCAGTGAAGAAAGCAGGTCTTTAGCAGCTGAGCTTCCACCAGGATGGATTTTACACAAATGTGTTAAGGAAAAGAGCATTTAACAAAGATGCTTCTTAGAAAAACAAAGGAAAAGTTCATCAAACTGGGTAGGTGAGGGTAGTGATTGAACCGAAAAAAACCTAGCGTAAATATGGACATAGACCAGACCAGTTAATAACACAAAAAATTGAGTACCAAGCACTGTCACAGAGCGGAAGAAAACATGGAGTGTGGGATCAGGTGAGAAGAAAGCAACAGAGCTCCTAAATATGTTGTTTGACTGGTTAGAAGGATACCAACTGGTGGGAAAGTAACAAGAGAGTAACTGCAAACATTAGGATTGAGAAGGTGTGACCAGGCAGGAAGGGAAGCTTAAGAGAGGAAAAGTAGGCAGTGTTAAGAAAAATGGGAGCTGAGTCATAGAAAAGTAAAAAAACTGTGAGTGTAGCAGGAGAAATAACGAGGTCTAGGGCAAAACCCCAACATACAATGGAGTTACACCCCACTTCATGTCACAAGAGTTGGTTCGAATAGGTGGTTTTACAAATAATGTATTAGAAGAGACCAAAAATAGCAGCAGTGTGGGTTGGCAGTGGGCCGTGTGGTCCATCTACTCACTGTATCTGTCCACCATGGGATGTGTTTTCCCTCCAAATGCTGGGCTGACTCACACTTTAATGTGTTTTCAGTTGCACAACTGCTTTTGGATTTCTCTGAAACAGGCAGATAGTTCTTTTAACCTCCAACCTTTGCCTCTGTTATGAGCTTTTGATGCTGTTGTTTTGTGGGTTCGACTAAGTGAGAATCAGACCCTGTGACCCTGTGGGCTGGAGGGGACCCTTCTCCTGGCTCACCCAGGACTCGTAGCTCAGTGTTACAGCATAAACGTCCAAAGGCCAAATTCAGTGCCACTGGAGGCAGTGGAAAGGATGCCATGAGCTTAAAACGGTCCAGGGCTCAGAGCCAAAAGTTTCTTAGAACAAAGATAAGGAGACACTTGCACTCTGCCCAGCTCATGGAGACTTGTGTTTTGTGATTCATTTCCTTTTTCAGTACGTTGTGGAAGGAGAAAGGCCTTTCGATAGGAACATCCACAGGATGTGTACAGTCAGCATGAGACTTGTGCTCTCTACAAATTATATGCACTTAAGAACTGAAGTCACTTAAAGCCAGACAAGTTCCTCTCGAAATGACAGTTCCTGAGGAAACAGCTTGTGAAGTTCAGGCCTGAACTTGCATTGTCTTGGAGAGAAAGAACCAGAAGCAGAAGTCAGCAGGATCTGGAAGAGTTTTTTCACTTCCAAGGAAAAAGGAGAGCAGAAAGCCAAATGACATCCCTGCACAGTGAAGAGGGGGCAGCTCAGAGGTCCTGACTCCCATCTTGAGGCTCAGCCTGCTCAGCCTGAGCCCACCTGGCCCACAGGCACCCTCTCCAAGCAGTTCAGGGTGCAAGACAGTGGGCCAGAGGAGAGCTGGCAAGGCTGTTTCTTTTGAGGGAACATAGGAAATGGCAGCCATTTGGGACATGATGGGAAGTTCACCCTGCCAGGGAAGTTTGTGCCTGCAGCATGTTTGCCTTCCTGGAAGCTATGAATAATCAAGGAAAAAGGGGGGGAAAAAAAAAAGAACAAAATGAGAAAAAAAGCACCAAAAAGTCATTTGCAAGAAGAAATTTTATTTGGCTTCCTGTGCTATTGACTTTTTTTTTGCTTTGGCTACTCTTTTCTTTGCGCACCCTGAGCTTCATTAAAAGACCATTTATTTCACTAGTTTGTGCATCAAGCTAATTATATCCTGTGCACAGCACGCATGGACTTGACAAGCCAAAAGGGACAGCTAGGACTGGATTCGTTAAAAACAGTTTTTCATTTTATAGTACTATAAAATATAATGATACAATTCAGTCCCAAACTTGCAGTAACCAAATTTGTATGGCACAAAGTCCATTCCTCCAAATTTGGACTTCCTAGCTGAAGCTTCAAATACTTTTCATTGCTGTATTTTCTCTATCTCTGGTCACTGCCTCATTGAAAGGTGTCAGGAATGATTTAGCCAGTAAAATTAAACTGTTATTTTTCTACCGACAGTAATGACTGGGGTTGGCCAAAATGGCACAAAAGATTCAGGAACACACTGATTTAAAAATAACATTTAATTCCAATATAATGTGGCTCCAAGGCCCCTTTTAGTGAGATACTTTAAAAACATAAATATAGGCAGTACTGGCCTCAAAAGAATTTATGTGCTGGAGGCTCTGATCCTACCAATATAAATCTGTGCCTAGATGGAGGATTCTATCTGGTGGAAAGTTCAGTACTGCTAATGGTTATTGAGCCAGAAATTACCCCGTTTAAATCTCAGCTCTCTGGCTGAGCTTGTGAGGCTGAAACTTCCCAACAAGAAAAAAAGAGAGAAGAAAAAAAAAACAGAGAAGAAAGCTGCCCCTGGACCAGATACCAACAATGACACTTTTACAGCCATTTATTTCTAATTGCAGCTGTGCTGTAAATAGCCCAAGATAGCCCTTTTCAAATAATTGTTAAGAATCTGGAAGCCTAACTACCAATTTCAAAGTAACAGGACTTTCACCTCTAACAGGATGGAAGAATGTGAGAATTCGGAGCATGACTGAGAAATGTCATCCCACAACTCTGTAGCCTGGCAGTTTTCCAAGAGTGCTCTTCCCTGGCCTACCGCTGCTCCATTTATGTGCTGTACCCCTCAGATACCACCAGACAGCAGATTTTTGGGGCAGATTTTGCCTAAGGCAAGGCTCTTTGGTAGATCCTGCCCCTAAATGGTTTGAGCTGATCATGTGAAAAGGTGAGCAGGATCTTCTATGCTGGGTCACCTCTGCCCACAAGATGCCCTGAAGTCATCAGACCCTCAAGATATGAAAGAGCTACCCCCCCAAAAAACCCAGACTTCTCTATATTTGACTGTAACTCCTTGGATCTTCATGACAGAAGGTTTACTCTGGCAAGACCAGGGTCCCTTGAGCTCACAGCCGTGAAACCACCAAATGGCAAGACCGTAATGAAAGTGTCCCAGGGGAAATGTAGATGGAGATGGTGTCTGATGGACACAAAGCTGAACCACAAACTTGTTTCAGAAGGACCAAGGAGAAATTTGTTGGAAATAAAAAGGTTTTGTTAACTTGTTCCATAGCTGGATTTAAGAACAAAATATAAAAACGGGGTTTGGAAGCAGATTTGAACTGGGTATGTATTAGCAGAACACCAAGAGATTTCATTGTAAATTCCAGACATTGGGATTTAAGTCAAAAAGTATTCACGGCACCTTCCCTCTTTGCTTTCCACCAGTTCTCCGACAGAAAGCATTTCTCCTCCTGGGGGGGCCTAGCAGCACAATTCCCTTCTTTCCCAAATGTTTGTTGGACTGACCTCCCATTTCAGAAACCAAAGGAAAAAAGAAAAACCATTACAATTTCTCATTAATCAATATTAACTTTGATGTTAGCCTCCCCGATGAGCAGAACCCTTTCTTACAAAGGACGAGCGTTCTTATCCTGTGATAAGAAAACAAGTTATTTAATCAATATATTTTCCAGCATACGTGTTCTTTGGCAGAAGCTTTAAGTTGCCTCTTCTGAGTGTGCGTGTGTCCCTGCTCGGATATGTGTGTGTGTGTGTAAGCTTTCCTGCCTCAGAAAACAGAGCTGTTGGACATGGATAGGAATGTGTCTGGCATCTTTAGAAGCAAAGACTCAGAAGGAAATCAGTATTTGAGCGAGTTTTGCAAGATATCCAGCTCTGACTGTTTTGCGGTTAACTTTCCATTCCAAAATTGCTAATGGTGAGCTGTCCAGACTGTGTCTCTTACCAAAGAATTTTGGAATCATGAGAAAACAATGACTTAGCCGTTAGGAAAGATTAAACTCCCAATCTTAATCCTTCCAACTATTGCTTTACATAAAAAGGGCATTCATGTCTAAACCACTGCTAAACACTCTTGGATAAATTTCTCACCTAATTCCACTGCAACTGTCATTTCCACACCAAATATAGGGTGATTTAATGTGAGCTGGCTACAGTTATTGTTGCAGTAGTGTTAGAATTGCCATCTAATACGGGAGTCCTGGTAATGGTACTACACACTGCATTTACACAGAGAAGATTTACAAGCTGAACAGACAAGAGACACAAAGGATTGCAGAGAAAGGAAATATTCTTGTATTTTAGGCAATAAAGGCTATTACTAACAAGATGATTTTCTCATAAATACATAAAGAATTTGAGAAGGAATGTGAAATAAACCCAACTGTGCTAAATCCTGCACCATCCCTCCCTATTGCTTTATAAAGGAAGTTAGGTTTTAATATATTGTGGAAAGGGCAGGTTGTTCCTTCTGCTTTCACTGATGTATCCACAACCAAAACAAAGTGTAACACTTCAGAATAGCTAAAGAAATAGTTTCCCAGAACATGTCTGCTGGCAGTCCCTTGTAACAACCACATTTTAGGCCTAGGAGCAAAAGGATGCTTAGTGCCTGTCACTTACTCCGGCATTTTAATTCCTGTTGTTTTCCTAAGCACGACCTAGACTGCTCAATGTACTTGTAATTCTCAGGATCCTGGTTTCAAAAGTCAGAAATAAAGACTTTTATTAAGCTGAAAATTTGGTTTTCTTTTTTTTTTTTTTTTAACCTACATGGAACCTACCTGCAGACATGTGTCCAGTCTCTATCAGTGCTACACTGCCCGACTGGTGACATAAAGTTGGTGACCTTGACGTCTATCTATATGGTTGCATAGCAAATCTGTGCACTTTAAGTTGTGAAAACTGTAGAGACAGCAGCTGAATCCTCATGAAATGGCAGCATCTGTGCTCTGGTGGCTCCAGGTGCGGTGGTGAGAGAATACCCAGCTCTGCTCCTGTACCACCTACATCCTTGGAAATGTGCACGTTGGTCATCTGAATGTAGTTTTCAATTAACACATTTTGGATAGGAAAAAAAATTGCAAAAAAACCCCATCTTGCCCAAGTTTGGATTCTGACCCTGCTTTAAGAGCTTTCAGAGGGGTTTGGTGATGCTGAGCACAATAACACAGAGGGCTGACACTGACTGCATGGAAACCACCACGGTAATGCAGACCTGTGTGATGGTGTGAGTAGGGCAGAATAGAGGGGCGTGCTGTATTCCAGTGCCTCTGCAAAGGGAGATTTTTGGTGTTAAGGCTCAACAGCTGTAACTAATCGAGTTGCAGGTTTGCCTCTGGCACCAAGTGCTGCGGCTCTTTAGCCAGCACAAGTGGTCAGCACTGTCCTTGACAAGAAAAACAAGCTCGTAGCAAGGAGACTGACAACTCGCAAGTGTTATGGACAGAGGTGAAAGGAGAAGGTTTTGGCACTCTAGAGCCTTTCTATTATTGCAGTACACCAAATGAAAGCCTGCATAAAGAAAGGAAAGGAAGGACCATCTGGCTCTTAAAGGTCCTTTCATCTGCTCAGCACTGATGAGGTCACACCTGGAAAACTGTTCTAGTTCTGGGCTCCTCAGTGAAAGGGAGACATGGACATACTGGAGGTAATCAAGCAAAGGGCCATGAAAAACCTGTGGGGGCTGGAGCATCTGTCCTGAGGGAAGGCTGAGAGAGATGGGACGGTTCAGCCTGAAGAAGAGAAGGCTTGGGGGTTCTTATCAATACATATATAAATACCTGAAGGGAGGGTGCAAATAAGACAGACAGGATTTTTTTGGTGGTAACAGGATCAGAGGCACCAGGCACAAACTGAAACATGGGAGGGTTCCTCTGAATATCAAGAAACACCTTTTTACTGTGAGGGTGACTGGCACATGTTGCCCAGGGATGTTGTGGAGTCTCCATCCTTGGAGATCCTCAAAAGTTGTCTGGACACAATCCTGAGCAATGAGCTCTAAGTGCCACTGCTCAAGCAAGGAATTCACACAAGATGATCTACTGAGGTCCTTTCCAACATCAATTGGTTTGTGATTCTGTGACTGGCAACTAGAAGGCTTATGTGGCTTTACAGCTCCAAAATGCTGAAAAAAACAACAAAAAAAATCATGTATTGTACTGCTCCTTATCTTCTGGCTCAGACCGATGAGAGGTGTTTGAGCAGTGCCCTTCCTGGGTGCACAAGTAGTTTCTGTGATATAAAGGGTGCTGTCAATGCGCTCTTGCCTTCCCAGGAGGTAAAGGAGAAATGAAAACCTTTTATATTTTCAGGATGTTCGAGGCTTCCCACTTCCCTCTTTCTGTGGAGATACCTGCTCTGGGCTGCTGTGCTCACTGCAGAGTGTCTCCAGCTGCAGAAATTTCTGTTGTGACAGCAGGACAAGGGATGTGTCAGGAGGCACAGGAGATAAATGGCACAGCAGCCAAGCTAATGCTCTGATAATGCAGCTGGAGAGCTAAGACCCATTTACCTTGTTGCTGGATGAAACGAATCAAAGAAGGCAGCTTCTCTACACAATGTACACTATTGTGTCAACAAAAATTATCCAGATGGGAGTTTATTTTGCCATGTCGCTCAATGTTTTTTTAAAGAAATTGGAAAAATTGATTAATGTCTTGACTGCTTTGTTGGACTTCTTACTGTATTTTCATGCAATGAGCAGCATTTCCTGGCCGAATGATTTCTAAGGTGGTTATTGTCTGTAGAAAGAACAGGAAGAAAAGCAAAAAAAATAAGCGTGTTTAATTTTCTGGAGTTATTACCACCATCTATGCTCCAATTACACCTGCAAGTCGCTTGCAGTGCAATGCTCAGCCACTCAGGAGACCATCATCATTCCAAAGTGGGCAAAGAGTCCTTAAACTGCTCCAGGAGAATGTGACTGTGCCAAAACCAAAGCTGATGCCTGTTACAAACCCAGAAATGGATCCAGTCTTAGCTCAAGCCTTAACACTGGTATTACGCTTTAGGCTGAGGAGCTGGTAAATATTACAGGCTTCACACATGTAGATAAGGAGCTATATGCACACACAGACTTTAAATATAGATGACCTCCATCCATGGAGCTCCATCTCGTCTGCTGGCAGTGCCTGGGTGGAAGCACTATCCTCCAAGAGAGATGACCTCAAGACCACGAGCCCTGCATGACACGTCCCTTCAGAGCCCCGGCGAGGCTGACACTCGTGCCTACAGCAGGGCATAAATGGTTTTCCTGAAAGCACTAAGGCTCCTTGTCTGCCAAAAGCCAGCTCCAAAAGCCTGGAGCTTTAGTCAGCAGAGATAACCAAGTGTATAAAATTTCCTTATGTAGCTCAGTAGCTGATTTATTTTTATTGCTCTGAACAAACTACCCAGCCAGAGGAGATTTATCAGTTGTCTGGTCAGTCCTCTGGGCAAAGCCGGGGCTACTGATTCCCTCCAGCAGCTCCTACATCAAACCCAGCAACAATAGACAAGGAAGTGTCAGTTATTAAATGGGCTGAAAACACTTTCCATTGTTAAGTAAAGGATTTCCTTATGATTTCCCATGCCAAATAATAAATTCTAAGTTATACAGTGTGTGCCATGACAGACCAGTACTACTGTGAAGAAGATTAATATTAAAACCAAATGATATCTTCACCATTTCTTGTCAAAGCTGGCTCAGGACTATCCCCAATAGATGCAAGGCTGAGTTTAACTCATTTTTCCCCTTCCGCTTCCATTCCCAATTGTAAGAGATGAAAGGGGAAAGGGGAATACACCATTTTGTGAGAGACCTTTGCTCTCACAGTGAGGAGAGCTTGTCCTCCAGCCATTGGAGTTGTGGAACAGCCTGGTGGGATCATGCTGTGATCTTTTCCATTTCCCTGGAAGCAAGAAATGCAAACTTTTTCATTGCTTCATAAAAACAGTAAGTGTTACTACAAGAGGGTTTTTTTAATGGGATTTTTTTCTTCCTTTTTTTTCCTCCAGTGGCTAAAAATTGCAAATGCTCAGGAAAAGAAGGAGGATTGTAGGGGAGCCCAGTTCCCTTGGGCAAGCTGTTGTACACATGTACAGGAAATTGAATGCAGAAATTATTGCATACAAGGCTGTTAAAGAAGTGTTGGGGTTATAAAACAGATCTTTCAGCTGCCACCCATTGTGGACATTCCAGTTGTAAAGGGTCACGTTTTAATACAAATCTGCTGTCCCAAATTACGTTTGTCTTTTTCCATAAACCAGAAGCCATCAAAGATTTATAGAAAGGTAATTTTATTCCTTGTTACTTTCACTCATTTATCTTCTCTCTGAATTGCAAAAGAAGAAGAAGGAGAAGGACAAGGACAAGGACAAGGACAATGACAAGGACAAGAAGGACAAGAAGGACAAGAAGGAAAAGGAGAAGGAGAAGATGGAGAAGAAGGAGAAGGAGAAAGAGGAGAGGGAGAAGGAGAAACCCACTGGTTTGGTGGAATTTATTAGTTTGCAATGGTATAATGGCTTCTGTTCTTGTTCTGCTGAAATGTCCATGAAAGCTCTGAGGGTCTTTTCCAACATACTTTAGCTCTCTTGAAATAGGAAGTGTGATGCTGCAGAAATAGAACACAAAATCATATTATGCTTGATGTGACTAATTTATTACATAAATTCTGTGTTCCTGATAGGATATTCCACCATTTGAGATCACAGCACACACTGGAAGTGAGATGGCTCATTTCTAAATAGTTGTGACAATGAAGCAGTTTGATATTCAGACCCTCAGTTGCTACCAGGAATTTTGATTTTGCTTCCCTTTCTCTGCCTCTACTTTTCTTCCTGTTTTCAAGGCAACATTGTGGTGAAAGTAGGTAGACACAGCACCAGTTAATTTAGTTTTGAAAGAGATAAGAAGAAAACAAGCTTACAGCCCCATCACTGAAATCATATTCCAGAGGTGTGCTACTTTGTACTATCATTTTTCCGGAAATTCATCTGAATTTTGTTATCAGCAAATCAAAAGCTGATCTCCCAAACTTAACATAAATTCTGATCTAAATCATTTTTTTTTACTTGAAGCCAGACACAAAATATATTTTTAAACACTGCTGCTCAATTCACACCCTGGCTATTAATGTTTCATCTAGCTGTTCCAGTCCTATTCATTATTCCTTCAGACTCTCTAAATGCATGGGACAAATCCCCGAAGTTTTGCTTTCCGGGCTGCAAATTCAATTTTGGTGACTCCACACGAACTTTGAAGCTCTGGTTGGAGCCAGTCGCTAGGAACTGCAGCTCCTACTTTGTAGAGGCTTAGTCTTGATTTTGCAAAGAGCTTTTGTGTAATCAGTCAATTAGAGCTGTGACCAGTGATCCATATCAGCAACTGATAGGGAGTGCAGGATTGGTACGCTTGGAATCCAGGTTTCAGCCCTTCTGGTTAGGTAGTGATTCTCGAACAGCACCAGTATCGAAGATATTACATAGATTTCCTCAATTCCTTGACTACAAACACCTATTGTCAAATCTGTATTAATTATAGAAGTTCTGCACATTGTTTCTTTCAATACTTCCATCTATGCTTGCACTATTAGGAAATCCTTCCCTGGTAGTTTTTTGTAACATCATCTGGAAGCGTAAATAAATGCACTGACGCAATTACAGTCCGTTAATAACAACCAAATCCTGCCACTACTGCTCCAAGTGCATTTGTTTAAACTCTGAAATGGTGTAGTTAGATTGTTTTATCTTTTTGTCAAGCCTAACTTTTAAAAGAATATTAAGCTACAGTAAATTTTGTGTAAGTGGGAGCTTATTTAAAAGCCACATATTTAACAAGACACTTTAATAGCTTCTGTTCTGTAAGAAAGAATAATCGGGGAAAAACTTCAGAGCTTAGCATTGGTTTATAATTTCCCTTTTCAACGACCCTTTAGGTCATGTTTGCTGAGATCTCTGTTGGTATAAAATGTTCACATGATTACTGACAATAAATGTTGAATGGAAATATGTTCTCCAGTACTTAGTATGCCGTGAAGAGCTTTATTTGCAGTGGATAGTGCCTGTCACTGCTTTTAAATACCCAAATGTGCTTGAAGTCACTTGCAGCCAGTTGCAATTAAATATTGCTAATTCATCTCTGAGTGTAGTTTTGTGTACTTAATAATGGAGGAGCCCCCAGAGCATGAGCAGTTGTGAGGGTGCCATGGGAAGCCACACACAGGGCTGAAGCAGCTTCCACCTTGGATGAACCCCTGAGAGTAAGAACAGGAAGGAGAGCAGCATGGGCACACAGCAGCTGGCCTTATTTGGCCTGAGATTCAGGGATTGCTCCTGAATTTGCCCATAGACAGCAGGTCTCAGGCACAGGGATGCTCCTGAGGATGCCTGACTGCTTCCCACAGAGACCTGAGGGGGAAAGTGGCAGTGCTGAACTGATGATGAACTGTGCTGTTCACTGTCCAGGCATGGAGGAGGCAAATCCTTCATGAAAGTGGCTCTCTGCAAGGAAAATGGCACCAGGAAGAGCAAGGACGGGGACAGACCTGAAACTCAGATATTTGGAGAAATCAAATGAGTGGATGCAGCAGAAACTGGTAGTTAGAGAAAGGAAGATCCTGGGGCTCTGCCACTGGCATTATTTCTGCCATTTCAGCTGACTATGTCAACTCTTCTCCAAGAAGGAAATAGGTTCTCAGGTTTTCCCCTGAGGACCAGTTCCTGTCCCCTCATCCAGCTTCCCATTCCAGTGCCAGACAACAACCATCAGAGCTGGCTTTGCAGCACACTCCTTACCACGAAGGTGTCTCTGGGAGGGATGTACCCTGGCCTGCAGTGCCCTCCTCTCCCCATGGCTATATGTGGCATTGAACAAGTTCTGCGTCACCTTATGAGGCATCTGTGTGACACGTCTGCTCTAACTTCTGATAATCAGTGTCACATCAGTGCCTCACTGCCTTTGCACCACAGCTGGCTTCTGCACAGGTGCCCTGGGGCACTTTAAACACTTTGGCATTTTAAGGGAAATCATATTTAAGTACCTGAAACCAAAATGAAGGTGGGTTAAGCAACCGGACTCTAAACATGGAAGAATGGAATTCAGGCCGTACACAAGCCCACGAGATGCATTTTGTCTGGATATGGAGCTCATCCTCTCTCCAGACCATGGGTACCTACTGCAGAAGGAAAGTACCTTCCAGAGTCAAATAGGATGGAGTTCATGCATAGGATGGGGTTCACTGTTTCTCCAAAGACTGGAAAGAGAGAGAGAGAGAAAAGACTCACTCTTTTAAAGCATGGCTGCAGAAGAGAAGGGTCCTGGTTTTCCACGCCTGTCTCTCTTCTAAAAATGTGACAGAAAACAACCTGTCAGTGAGTACCAGAAGTAACACTTTTACCCATAAGGACCTGGCTTGGCTTTGGTGGGAAGGGTGTGGGCATGCAAGGACACCTGCCTTGGGCTCACATCCATCACCTCCTGCTCTCCTGGGGCATGATGTATCCAGACTATTTGAACCTTGTTGCTCAACCGGAGCTTAAACAGAAAAATGGCACCCTCCTGTGGCAATGGTTTTGAAAAAAAAAATAGCTGTGACTAAATTCAGAGCAGGGTCTAATCCTATCAGCATGTGTTACCCCTTTGTACACCCACCAAAGGAGGTTTCACGAGGGATGAAGTTCCCCTCTGTGCAAAAACACTGGCATCTGAGTGCTGGGGCGATGCAGGGAGTGCACCAGAGCAAAGCCACAGGCAAAAAGCCTCCAAGGTCAGGCAGGGAGTCCTGCGGCGAGCTCGGAGGCAACTGTTCAGCTGCACGGAGCCACTCTGGATCCCAAAGTCCACATCCGGACAGCTTCAAGAGCCTACATCCTTTTTTTGGACTTGGCTCTTTTTCAAAACCATAGGGTACAGTGCCTGCATGGACTTCAAAGGGAGGACACCAAATGTGATTTGGCCCAGGCAGTTACGACCATTTATTGCCAGCATCTTTCTCAGATACTGCTGCCAAGGGTTAAAATGTTTACATGCCCCCTGATTTTAAATGGACGGGGTTGCATGTCAAATGCCAACGAGAGGGACAGCTGGAGTATCTAAACCAAGAGCTTTGATCTTGGTATCTGTAAAAAAGAGGTCATTTGGTCTCCCCAGGAAGCACAGACATTTAGAAGGTCCCCGTACAACTCATGCAAGTATTTTATTAACAACAATTTCTATTCACATTTAGGTAGGTTGTGTTACTAATTACTAAATTCCTCTTATATATACATGTATATGCATATAAATGTATGAATATCTGCATTTTTTGTGTGTGTGTATGCATATATATATACACATATCTCATACACACGAATTTGTGTGCTTGTGTGATTATCTGTGTGCTTGTGTGATTATCTGTGTGCTTTCTAATGTCCAGTATTTGTATGCAGACATACTGATCTATCAACTTAATTGCAAAGAAATGACAATGATGTAAGCATTATGTTTTATCTCTAAGTCAGTGTTTGCAGAAATAACCTGAAAAGTTTGTCTGTATGAGAATCTTTGAGTAAAACTGCAATTGTAATAAGAATGTGTGGTGTTTTCAAGAAGATGCAGGCATGAAACACAGTCTTCATCGTGCTGTAATCATGTCTGACATTGATTCAGAAGAGAAGAATTCTAAAATACAATGTTGCACAGGGGAAATATTTTTATTCTTTAGTGGAGGATTTTGTGGTTAGTTCACAATGCAATTAAAATAGCCACCAGATGTTTATGACTTCAGGCAGCAGTTAACTTTAATGTCTCTGATAGCTGTCCTTCGCTTCTTTGTCAGAATAAATAAGTATTTTTCTGCGCTAGAGGAAAAAATCCTTAATTTTTAAACATATGTGGGGGGTGGGTATGTATTTCCATTTGGCAGAGCTCATGTTGTTCTGTGACAGACTTTTAAGAAATTATAATCTTCAAGTTAAAATAAAATCTCTCTCCAGGATGAAATAAACATATTTACTTAAATGTGAGATGAAATGTACAGTAACATCATTAAACTGAAGTGATTTGTGAGAAGCAGTATTGCAAAAGTCTGTGGCTTTTCCAGAGCGTATAATAAACATGGAAAGATACTCTTTTTTTTTTCATTGAATAATAGGATTATTAGTATGCAATTTATTTTTAAAGACACATTTAAAGAGAGCCTGCTGGGCTCCTATTCTGGTAATTTTTTTAGGGTCTGTTATTCTTATTTGTTGCAGGGCTATTAATTTTGAGGCCACATTATATTCAAATTATATTTGATTACCAGGCTCAGTAAGTGATCACAGTTTGTGTTCCATCACCCAAAAGAAAGTTAATGAATTTAGCTGCACACTAACATTTTGAGAAATTAATTATTGAAGTTCTGCAAAATAAATTTTAAAAAATTGAGGTGCAAAAAGTTATAGTGACTTGCCCAGCACCTTACCTAAAGGAGAAGGAGAGCTCCAGCCAGGGAGGGAAAAGCCCTGAAGTGTCCTAAGTTTAAAATACTGTATTTCAGCTACTCAGTCATGTCTGAGAGGGTGTGTTGACAATGTAATCTATAATTTAAGCTTATAAAATTATGAAATATCTCAGGTAATGTGGAAATAGATAAGAGAAATTTGTATTCATGGGTATACGGCAATTTTAAATAGTTAAATAACAGTATGATCTTCAGAAACAAAATCACGGCATTAAGAAAACTCCACAGAGTGGAAATAAAAGAATAGAGAGTAAGAGAATATCTAATTTTGGGGGTGTTGAGAAGGTCTTGAAGATCTATGTCCATGCACAGGAACTGGCAGTTTCTCACCTAAATCGGGCAGTGTCATGGATCTGTGTTAATGGGGAATCCTCCAAACAAACGAATGAAAGGATTTGAATTCACTTGGCTCTGCTGAGCCCCGATTACTCAAAGATTTGATGTTCAGTCCCTTGGGGCATCCAGACGTGATCCCCAGAGCATGGAGACACCAAGATTACTGCTCCTCTTGGAAAAAAGCCTTGCAAACTTGCAGTCGGCTCGTTCTGGCCGCTGTGCACAAACACATCAGTAACTCTTTGGGGTCAGAGGAGAAGTGAAGTGGTTGGATCTCCCCCAGACTCCCCCCACACCTCCCCAGGCGGCTGTCAAGGTCTGAAAGCTGCTGCAAAGCATTTCAGCTGGGACAAACAGGCATTTTTCCCACTGAAAGGCTGCTGCTCTCCCTATTTCCATCTCACTGTGTTTCTCTGGCAGTTGCTGATGCTGGGAGCCGAGGCTCTGGCTGTGCTCATCAGCTCCAGCCCCACGGGCTCTCAAATGGGGGACTCAGAAACACCCGGGAACTGACACAGGCTGAGATATCAAAGGTTCTGACGCCATCCAGAGCCACATTCAGCATTAACTCCTCAATGTCTCTATTACAGCAATCATTCAGATGGAGGGAGAAAGTGTGGATTTTTAATTTAAATTAGAGTACACTGTGGTTTTAGGACACGCAAGTCACAGGGTGCTGCGTTTGCTGGTGGTGTTGTTCCAGCAAATTTACAATCCACCCCTCCTGCCACGCTGGAGTGTGGGACTGAGGGTGAATAGGAAGGACTGCAATGGGACAAATAGTTAATCACCCAACAACCAGAAACTGTATTTTTGTAGAATATAAGTGAGTCACATTTACTCAAATCAAGGTATGAGGCCAAAATCGAGACCAGCAGGTCAAGAGCAAGTCACCCTTGCGTCTCACTGCAGGCTGCCCGGGTTAATGGAAGGGTTTATTTTGCTCTGTCTTTAATCCTGGAAACTCAGATTTGACTCTGAATGAGCAACAGTACTCCTGAGCATGCAGGTCTTCAACAGTATTATTTACAAAAAATTGATTTTATTTTTTTTAACCAGGTTTTTATGGCTTGATGATATTTCTTGGTAATAGGGTTCAGGTGTAGAAATTTATCACAACACAAATCCCTGCCCCAAACTACTTTCCAGCCTCATATGTACAAACTTCTGTGTCTCAGCTGCCACTGTTCTCTCTTCAGAACCCAAATTTTGTGATGTTTTATCTTTAACCTGCTGTAGGTGGTAGCGAGTGTCTAAAATCAGTGTCAATCAGTTTAGCAACAATTGACAGACAATGCTGCGGAATTGTCCCGTTATCATGACTGTATTTTTTTTCTTGCTTAGTTCCCTTGTTGAATTTTTTATTAATTTCCAGCATGAATTACTTATTGTGATCAGGAGAGAATTATGTGACTTGATTCAAAGCTAGTATTTTCTTCTGTCATTTCTCTTACCTGTTCTGGAAAAAGTTCCTTATTGCTTTATTTTAAGAAGTTAAATAGTAACACCTGATTTCACAGCCTGAGCTTGTTCACTACTTACCGTGTTTTATCATGTCCTTCCTTCTTTCTGACCCCTTTTTGCTTGTGCTTTTCAGCCTCACTTCAGCTTTAGGGTCTGGGGCTTGCAGACACTTCCCCACTCAGACATTTCCTCTGTGTCACTGGCACTGCTCAGATGTGCAAATTCAAGTACTCGAGCTCTTGGAGAGCAGGACATGAAACCAGTAGTTTCACAAAATGCAAGGCACATGTGCAGTGATTGGGAAATGATGCTGGCCATGAGATAAGAGAGCTGTGATAACTTCTGACCCTCCTTTTTATGTTCTCCATGTGATGCCACACCACTAGCAGGGCCACCTAATGCAAAGCAACAAATAAGCAGGGAGGCAGAATGGAACTGGGCAGCATTCAGTAATGGTTTGAAAATCCTGTTTTCAGCCCACTGGAAGCTGTAGCGAGGCTGTTTGTGTAACAGCCTACCTGTTGCTCAGAAACAGCATGTGAGACTACTGAGTGTCTGCAGAAACTCAGATCTGGTTTGTTTGACTTGGATGTGCAGGAAAACTGACTTTTAAATGTTACTTCAGCTTTGAGTCAGTGATTACCCTGGTACTTTTACAAGCCTTGCCTGGAAATTAGAAGTTAATTGTTGTTAATGAGTCTGTCCACCTGAGTAAGCTCTGCAGGGCAGAACTCACAGACCATAATTCCTCCACAATGTCTCCAGAGTCTGCCCTGCTGACCCTGGTGTCTCTAGCATTTAAGAGCAATGGCAGCAAATCTGCTCCCTCAGACCTCAGAGCTTTCTTCTCAATCCAGGACAGTAGCCAGTTTCTGTTCCTCTCTCAGTCCCATGGGATTTTTGGAATGAAGTAAAGCCAAGGTTCAGCTCTTGCCCACATCTTTGGCACAAGGAGAGGACGCTGGTGGGTATCGGGCTATGGGATACTGAATAGGGAAAGAGAAGTTTGGATATGGAGCTGGAGCTCCATATTTCTATGTAGTTTAATCCACGGTGTAGCTGTGAGTAAAGGTGTGCTGAGCTGCTTTATCCTGATGGCATTTTTTTTTTCTGCATTGACAGCTTCTGTTCCATTTGCTCCAGTTAAATTTTCCTTGACTTTTCCTCTGCTACAGTAGCTTAGGACCTACTGTTATGGCATTTCTTTGGAATCCATCAGTAATGTTCACCTGTGGGGGATGTTTCATAGTGCTTCCTATGGGACTCACAGGTAAATACATAAGAAGAACTACATTCCTATTTGAGATAAAGAGGAGACGAAGTTTGAGCAGTTTGAAAGATAGTGAAGCTTTGTGTTTTGCTTTAGTGGGTGATACCTGCCTGAACACGTGTTCTGGCATTATTCACATGGAAATAAAACAACTTTAAGACCAAGTTTTTGTGTCATAGCTGATAACCCCATTTATCTGCCCCTAGCTCACCAGGCTTTTTGTGCAACGTACAAAGTCAAAACTTATACACATGGCATTATTCCCCAAGTTACTCCAGCTGTCTATCCAAAGTCACCACAAGGCTGTGTTATGCCATGAGTTTCTTAATCTCATCCTCCACTAGAAGAGCCAAGTAACGGGTGGGGTTTTTCATGCAGAGCAAATGTCACTGGGGCTTGGCTGCTTCAGGCCAAGAGGAAGGGCTAACGAGCTCAGAAGGGCTAACGAGCTCAGAGACAAGAGCCCTCTTGGAAAATTCCCTGTGAGCAGCTGCTCAGCCACGGGGGCATCAGATCCGGAGATCAAAGCTGGCAGGGCATCCCATGAGGAGGAGGGCAGTGATTCAGCCAACCACCCTTATGGTCAGCAGCCCCTACAGAGCACCCCTGTCCATACTGCCTGTGCCCTGGGAAACAATTCAGCTGGACAACGTTGCATTCCCCACCCAGAGATATTCTTTTAGTGTTATTCTAGATGAAATCTTTCACTCTGGGCACTGTCCATATGTCTATGTGTTTCCAAACTCACATCTACAAGAAATCCAAAGTTTATCTGATGACAGTAAGGTTGGCCCACTCTTGGGCTCATGTAGCCTAATGTTCTCAAGTCCAAAATTTTCATCTCACTGGTGGAACAACTACTTCAGCTCAGTCATCTTCCAGAAGAGGAGGCTGAGGAGTCTTTTCATTGTCCCACTGCATCATTTTCACTGTGCTGCTTCCTCATTTTCGGGTGGGATTTATCTTCTTTATCTGTTGCCTTCTCTAGGCTGAGTTAGTCCCCAGCCCTGTTGGATGCAAGGACCTCTTTCCAGAGTGAAGGTGGTTTGCAACCGGTCATGGCATCTGGGCTGGGCCAGGGATGTGCTGCTCTTTCTGGCCACATCTAAACAGTCTCAAATTAAAAGAAAAAAAAAATAAAGCAGAAGGGAAAAAAATCCATACAAAAAAAGTCCTCATGATTTACAGTGAGGAAATCTCATATTGCATGTTAGTGGAGCTGTAGTTAAAATCACCTGGGTTGTTGCTCTTTATGCAGGTAACTCCTGCTCAGAATTTGTTTGCTCATTGCCCAGAAGTGGCGGCCTCAGACACATACAGGCCCATTGTCACTTTGTCCCCTTTTAGTTCATTTGGCATGGTCTTGGCAAAATAAAAAGACAGTTGAAAGGCACCTCTATCTCCTGTCACTGTTGCTATTAAGGGACACATTCTGTACAGTGTCCAGCCTGCGTTTTAAAGCTTTTAAAGTGTTCTTTGTGATTACAGTACTACTGTTGGCTTCACAGAAAATTCAGCTGAGGTGGGATTTAAGAATCTAATTAATGAGAGTCCCGTTTTGTAAAGAAAACATTGTAGAGGTAAAAAATTAATGTCACGAAGGACACTATTCATAGAGAAAGAATGTGTACTTATTTGCAAATCATGGTTGCAGTACTGGTAACTCATATTATTACTTGCAGTAAAATTAATATTTTCTCCCTGAACAAATGCTACTTAAAATTGCAACTCAAGTGTCTGAACATATTTTTTAATTCTGATCAAGATTTTTTTTTAAAGTTACTAACTTTAAAAAGGTAAATCTTTTGAATCTTTAGATAAGAGAGTTTTCCAGAAAAAAAAAATACAAGAATTGATATCTGTTTATGGTCAGATTTTATTCCTACAGTCATAGTGAATCTATTTCTTCCGTCTTCATTGGGACCAAAATCTGAAAACAACCATAAGAGTTACAATATCTGTCCCTGTGAATGGAAATCTTTGCTCTACAGAAGTTTTGTAGATCAGACTGGAATAGTTTTCAACTTAAATTTATTTAACTATCTAGCAGTTAAGGATTAGCTTCTCAAATGCGCTTTTTATATTTAATTATATTTATATATTTTTAGATATGTAAAATGTAAAGCAGACTTTGGAAGAAGCAGTGTGAAAAATGGTCACAGTAAAGGTCCACATATTGAATTGTATTAATGAATGTATTAATTATTTTGTGCCTTACTTTCATGCTAAGGTTATTCCTATGGAAGATAAAAATACTTCAGAATTCTCAAAAAAGTTGAACCTCGTCTAAGTTAGTAAAAGTTAGGTGAAAATTACAAAATTATAATCTGATACAGGATGGTTTTATGTTCACATGACATTTAATAAGCAGGAAAAAAATTAAACTAAACCCAAGTTTTATACAGTCTTATGAGAATCACCAGAAATGTGGGAGTCCCAAATGTAGAATTTATTCCTACATGTAACAGCTAACAATATTATATATAATATATAATGTATTCAGTATTATACTATGTAAAAATATTATAATCTGAAATTAGCAATACAGAAAATTATTTTTATATATTTGTTGCAATATTTTTGAGAGTATATTATTGATCTATGATTGTAATTACTATATTATTATATAAGAATAAAATTATATTATATTATTATATTATATCAGAAGAAAAATATTATTAAATATATATTATCATAATGATATGTTATGTATATAAAATGTAACCACATAATTGTGTTTAAATTGCTTATTACATTTCAATATTTTTCTATTTTTAATATTTTAAATATTATTTTAACTTATATTTTCATGTTATTATTATCCTCTTCAATTTTGAGGAATAGGTTATTTTTTGTAGTGGCCTGGGCTTACTATAAGCTTCTCTGTCTAGGTTATATAGCATTAATATTTTTTCCATAAAATTCTATAATTTTAGGAAGGAACATTTCTTTATTTTGTGACATAATGTTAGCTTTACTAAATATATGTGGTGCCCTACAGGGGCTGGCACAGTCTAATTTTATGCCATGTGGAGGTTTCCAGAATTTGTATATAAGAAAAATACATTCTACACAGCTCTAGCCTTTTTCAGATTTTTTTTCTTACAGTTGTTACAACTTATTTCAATATTATGTAAGAATGCACCCACACTTTTCTATTCTTTCACACTGACTCAGAGAAAGAAAGATTTAACAGAAGACAAAACAAATCAGGAAAGGTTAATTTAAAAATCAAGAGGATCAAGCTATGTCTGTTTTCTTTTACATTCTTTATCTAACTTTAAAAATAGTGAGAAATTACTTTAAAAATTGTGATAAATGATGTTACTACCTCTGGAAAAATGAAAATGATTATGCACAGAGCTCTTACTTCGTTTTCTTTTCTCTGTGCTATTTTCTTTTTAAATTTTGTTGCAGAACTTCATCAATAAATTCAGTAACATCACAAATTTTCACTTCTGAAAAAGATAACCCATCCCTAATTCTTAATACGTTATTTAAGATCCACTGCCTTCTGTCCCTCTTTTCTAAGGGTATTCATAAATACAGTATGACCAGCTATTAACAAGAATTGAAAATCCTCTGGCTCGTCTTTGGTGAGCCCAAAGGCCAGTGATCACCTTAAAAGAAAAATCCTACAAATTGAAGATTTCACTAGAAATAAACATCAAAGCTTTTGACTAAATAATGGCTTTGGGTCTGCTGAGGAAAGGAAATAATGGCTTTGTCCTTCTGTTCCGAGGTCAGTTGCAGTCATGGCAGCGTTCACATTTTATTCCCATTTCCAGTACTCTGGACCACTCTGCCTGGATTTTATCCAGTGTCCTTTTAAGCTTGACCGGTATAAGGTGAATATCAATGCAAATAAATTCAAGGGCAAAAGCATGGGGCAGTGACATGTTCGCAAAACAAAAAATAAGACTCTACAACAGCTGTGTGGTATCAGTTTTGCTCGATGCTGCGAAGACCTGGGGCATTACGCAAGCTGACAAGAAAAGATTTGATGCATTTGATAGCAGGTGTTTAGGAGGGATCAGTAATGTCAAGTGGCATCACTATGTCAGGAACATCGAGTTTCAGGAGAGAACAAGAAAGGAGAAGATTGTGGACTTCCTAACAAGGCAGTGACTTCCATGGTCCCACCACTCCATGAGCATGGAGTGAGGCTGGAGGGTAGGGGAAGGTCTTGTGAGCTGGGTTTGCTCCTCCTGGCTTCCCAGCCCAGCCTGAGACTCATCAAAAGGCTGGGGAAGATGGTCTAAATCTCTTCTAGATTTTGACTTAACTTGTCTCCTGAGGATGAAAAAGCCTTGGGGCAAGGAGTGTTCTCCTTCTGCAGGGTGTAGGACGTTGTCAGTACTCACTGACCCAGCGGGAGAGGTGAGGAGGGAAAGAGGTGAATGGGAAAATGAAAATAAAAGACACCTTTTTGCAGGACTGCTCTCCAGCAGGAATATTCACATGAATCAAGGATTTCCAAACCAGGCCTCTAGGGTTCTGTAATGAAAACTTAGACCATGCAGACAAAATGGGTTTTAACAGACTCTGCAGAGCCAAAATCTACAGCAGTAGGCTCAGTTGACTCCAATGAACTCCCACAGATGTGAGAGCATAAAAGTCCCCAGTTGTTCACATTTTCTCTCAGAAACAGCCTTTCTGTATGTGGCTGAAGAACATCTCTCGGTAAAACACAGCTTAAAGAAGATAACTTAAAACAGATGGGAGCAAGAAATACTAAAACCAGGCCATATGGGTAGAGTGGACTTGTTTGAAGCAAGTGCAGCCAAATGGATTATGATGTAGTAATGTGTGAAAGAGGTTGCACTATTGTATGGACTATCTGTAAGTGGAATTTTTTCATGATTGAATCAAGGAAAGGAAATGTACTCTATCCAAATGTTAATAGGAACCATACTTCAAAAATATCCATGTTGAGTTCTTGAACCAAATAATGTCAAAAATAACTCACTGTCCAAACTAGTATCTTACCTTTTTGTTATTTATTTTTTAAACTCTTACTGAGGTTTTAAATATTCTCCTTAAATCTGCAGCTGGTGAAGTTTATTCCTTTTTTATTTTTTTTTTAATTTATAATGTCTTTAGGCTTCAGAAAACGTAGGTAGTAACTGCAATGAGGCATTAAGGTAAAACCATCAAATCCCTGTTAGAGGTATATATCTCTGCGTTTGAGCTAGAATGTTTTGCTTTATTTTTCCATGAATAGTTTAGGATAGCCTTCCAAAAATAGACACAACTAAAATATAATACTTCTAGTGGTAAAAATGTTTTTTCTCTGCAATATTCTAAGTTGTGTTTTAAAAGCCAGCACAGGAACACTAATCAATGATACCACAAACAGAATCTATTACAAGATTGATTTTAAACCAACAATACTTACCCCAAGCTATTTTCAGCTGAAAGTTTGGCTCTAGCATTGACTAAAAGAAAGTGAAAATATTTATTCAGGCAGCTAACTGGCCTATCAAACACCCAGCATTTGGAAGATCTCATGACAGAGCAAACACACGAGTGCGAGGACAGCACTACATTTCAGCAGCACCACGGCGTGCCAGGGCTCTGCAGAATGAGACCTGGGTAGCACCAATGACATTTAGCAAATTACTGCAGAAAACTGATAAGGGCATGATCCTTTTTTATGCTGAAGATCATGCATAATGCCTGCTGTGCCTCAGCACCTTTTCATAAATATAGAATGAAAGCTTGTGGCAATATGCTGACAGATGCCACAGAGCAAGCAGTGATTCCCCCTGCCCCAGGCCTGGAAGCTGTACCTGGAAGCCTTGTGGTGTAACGCTGTGGCTGATGCCACAGCTCAGGAGGTCACGTAGCAATTGTGCAGGACAGAAAGTTGGATGAAGTGCTGAGTTTTGAATGATGAGATTAACTCTCACTGTATTACGTGACAAAAACACGACATGGCCTTGTTTAGGCAGTGTGTGATCCCATGCTGCGTGTAACTCCGTGTGTGTGTGTGTGCCTACAAATATATACATAGAGAGAGGGCTGAAGAGATACTGTGTTAAAAAGCTGGTTCAGAGAAATTTATAGAGCAAACTTTGGCATCAGGAGATGATAATTACTATTAAAATATCTTCCATGTGTGTCTAGTGAGGGACTACGCCTGAAACAAGACGAGTTGAGAGAAGCCCCCTTCTTACACAGCAAGAGTGGATCCTGACCTAGGTCGTTTGGGGCCTTTCCCACCAAAAGACCCTGCCAATGGCAGCTAGATAATGGCATGTGAATAATGCACAGATGGACAACGGCATGTGGATAATCTTCCAGAGAAAGTACATGGATCCCCTACTGAAAGATGGGATGGAAAGGGTACCACCTTCCTGTTGCATGCCAGCCCCAGAGGATTTGAGAGTTTCAAGATCTAACAGATGATTATCTAAAGGACTGTCAGACTCATGGAGGTGTTTCAGTGACCCCGTGCTGTGGTCACACCAGTGTTTGACCCTTTGGCTAAGTGAGTATGATAGGGGTTGGCCTGCAAGGTTCACCAGCAGAGGCCCATCTGCCAGGGGAACACATAGCATGGCACGGAGGTATCACTTCAGCACCTTCTAAACTTCAGGATTATCAGTAGGAAGAGTACATACATGGATGCATGATGGTCAAGTGCACTTTTCCTTATCTATTCAGAAGTGATGGCATCTGTCTAATATTTAACCTGAATATCCTGGAAAAAAGTTCATGATCATGGCTAATAGATGATTTCTTAAATATCTTTTCCTTTAGAAGAATTATCTGGATCTTCTCCTCCCTTTTAGTTAGGATAAACCCTTCTCTCTCAATTCAAAGAGCGAAAGGGACTAATCATTGTGCTAGTAGGAAGTAGTGTTATGATCTGGGTATATTTCAGATATATTTTAAGGGGTGGAGTAAAAAAATAAGTGGTGACTGCAGTTTTGCCATTTTAGCATATTGTTCATGTCGTTTACTGTTATCCCATTTGAAAATTATAAGTGCAGTGCTGTGCAGTTGTTTCATGCCATAGCCTCTGTTTTTCCTGACCACTCTTCTCCTCCAAACATTCATGGGAGGGCAGGGGCAAGAGTACCTCTGGGACTAGGAAAACAACCCTGATCGTGCTTTTGCACAGAATGACAGCAGCCCTTCCTGGGAAGTGATCGCACAGCATTTCTTACAGAAGAGGCAACTCACCATTTTGTCTGGGTTTTTGTGGTATTCCAGATCATAGGATGGATGTAGTATGGCAGACTAAGTGCAGTGTTAAGTGCTAGGGTTTCGAGTTAAGGTGCAATTGTCTAGGTAAGAAAGTCTGAACATCTTGGCCACAGCCAGCTGTTTCCCAAACTATACAAACCCCTATGATTGGGAACAACTCTCTATGGACTCTATTTTTGCTGGAGCAGAGAGTTAAGATTAAATCAATGAATGGCCTCATTCACAGCAAAAGATTTTTGTGGCAAAAGATTTTGCTGAGGCAAAAGATCTTTAGAAAGAAAAGTGTGGGTCTCCTCCGTGTCTCTGTGTTCTCATGAACTTGGCAGAAGGAAGGAAAAGACTAGACTTAGATTATGACTTATATTTATATAGCTTATAATATATATAACTAGTAACTTTTCTTTTGTTAGAATAATACTTTTCTGTCAAAATAAAAATTCTTCTGACAAATTTAACTTGTTTAAGAAGATTATAGAAACTTTTTGAACTATTTTATCTATTATAGAAAGAGGAAATAAAAGCAGTTTGGCAGAAACATTTCAGATGTACTTAAATGTGGTTGGCTCAGGTGATGGGCGACAGGGGTGGGGTTTTTTTTTCCAGGGTGGAATTTCTAAACACATTCTTTTAATTCTGACTGAGAATGGAAACAGAATCTGAAATGGCAGACTTTTCCATAGGATAGAAACTCCAGTTCTGACACAGCACTAAGAAATGAAGATGAAAAGTTATAGCAAAACAGAATTTAAACACGCATGAAGGATAAATCGAGGCACTCCAGACCTCAAGTAATTTTTTTGGTGCAAGGGGAAACCGTAGAGGTGTTCAGGTCTCCTTCAAGAGTGCATGTCCAAGAAGATGCCACCTTTCCCTCTTGTACTGACTGTCCCCTCTGCTGGCTCAGAGGGACCATGGTGACTCTTTTCTACTTCATTGTTTTCAGAGAGCACCTGTGAACATAAATTCCATGGAGTTTATGGAAAATGACTAAGATTATCAGTCCTCATGCCCACAATGTGCTCAGGTAAAAGAGCTGACCTGTTGTGGCTGATTTCAATGGGGAATCAACAGACCTTGGTGTATAAGTCATCCAAACAATACCTGGCTCCCCATCAAAGGCAGGTGAGGAGGGGACAGGAAGGGCGAGGCTGGCAACATTAGACACCAGTGTAACTTATAAAGGTCTCAAAGGGGGAGTTTCCTTTGTTCCAAAATAAAATCTGGCTTATCATGACAGCTCCTATGAATTTACAGTAGGTGGAGGTTCATGGCTCCCCTGCACCAACACAAGTTTTATTCAAGATGATCAACAGAAAAAACCCCATGCTTACTCCTTCACGCTGTGGGTTATGTTGGCAGTCCAGTGCTGTTGTGGCAATGGTCAGTTCGTTGATTGGCCCAACACACCACTGCTTGCTGGCAAAGAAAGCAATGTAGGTGAACGTCCTCCACAACCAACTTCATAGAATCACAGAATGGTTTTTGTTGGAAGGGACCTTAAAGACCATCTACTTCCACTCCCCCAGACACAGAGCAGGACACCTTGTACCAGATCAGTTTGCTCAAAGCCCCATCCAACCTGACTTGGAACACTTCCAGGGAGGGCACTGGAGCCAAATACTGCTTTCTCTTTTGTCCTGGCCATTAGAGACTGTCCCACAGCAGCCTAGGGTTTGGGTTTACAGTTCATCTTCCACATACTGGTGTTTGGCATATGGTGGCCACAGAAACTTTGCTCTTTCTCTTTTGGCTTCCCTAGTCACACTGAGTTTTTGCTGCTTAGAAGTTAATAACTCTAATTTGTGTTCAAAAAGCCCTGTATTTTTAAAGTTTGAAAGCTTTCCAGTCCTCTTTAGGACATTCACCATAGGAGCAGAAGTGTTCCCCTCTACCTCCAAACCACTGACAGTCTGGGGTCCTTCTTGCATATATTTTGGACCTTTTCGCACTGAAAAATTCTACTTCTCTTTCCATGAAACATTTTTATTACAGACCTGATCCTCTTCACACTCAAAGCAAAACTCAAGAAAAAGCAGTAATTCCAAATGACTCTATACAAAAAGAGCCATGTTATTTTTCTGACATAAGTTTTTCATGTTGGTTTTCAGTGAAACACTGTGCATAGTTTTCAGTCCATTGTAATTTATGGTACTGTGGTAAGATACCCTGTTTAGAGCAGGAATAACTTGCATGGCACATGGTTTTGTTTCTAAAACATGCACTTCTATTAAAAAAAAATCTTCCGGGGTCAAAACTTCAGTGCTTCTAAAGTACTTAGGAGCTTAGCTGATCTCATTGCTCTTCCCTCTGAAGGCTGAAAAACCTGTATGGTATATATATATATATACATATATTCCATAGGCAGCAAGTGGGATCTGTCATTTGCTGAGTCTTTATTGTCTTTCAAACACAGAGAGAACCCAAAACTTGTGTTCAGGTATGCATTGCAACAACACAAGGTGTACCTAAGTCTGTGCTCTGGTGGGAGAAGGGATTGTGAGCCTGGAGGATCACCAGGTTCAAAATAAAGGTTGCCTGTCCTGAGGATTCACAGTCTAAATAGTTCAGCAGTTGTAAAGAGGGGGGTGTTCTTTTTTAGTGAAATCCAAGGTGGCAGCATCCTTGGAATGCGACTCTTGTTTGTACAACGGAGCTTTTACACCAACATTTGCACGGCTCAGCTTCTCCTCTTAAGCTTTTAAGACCTTGACCCTCTTTGCAGCGATTTAAAGGGCATTGGTGATTTTACTTCCCAAGTGTCTCCTGCTGCGTGAAACAAATCCTGCATGGAGTGTGCAATCCCTGTCTGGGACACGGGTAAGGAGCACACAGTGGGGGGGAGAGGGTTTTATCAGATGAATGTTGGGCTGGGCACCTAACAAGTGCTATGAATTATGCAGGCAGCCAGAGGAGTGCCACGAAAGCCGAGCCACCCGGTCACACCCTCTGCTTGTGCCCCTTCCCTTGCAGAAAGGGCTATTTTAGGAATGTTTAGGAGAGTTGAAAAATATTTAATTAGGACTATTTTTTACCATCCTGTTAATAAAGTAAGGGGACTTAATCACTTTGGTCTATAACGTGCCTCCATTCTGACCTAAAATAGCCTACTCTGTTCATAAGAACATTACAACTGTAAATTCTGATAACTTGAGAACCAGGAATGAGCATCGATATCTAAAAATGTCCCTTTTCAACAGCACTGAGAGACAAGAGCTAAATCTGGATATGAAGCTATGGCATTTTTTGCTATAAACAAATGCTGTCAATGACTGAGTACTTTGATCTGCTAGACCACGAGCCAGAGTAGATTTGTAGGGAAATATTCCAATGACAAAGCACTGGCGAGAGGAGAAGGGACAGGGCTTAACTGGGAGCCTATATGTTCCCAGATCCAGAAATTAGAGGGTGGACTGCAGATGAAGCTAGGGAAGAATATGTTCTGAAGACATTTATCATAGCCTACCTAGGACTTCAGGGTTTTTTATATTTATTCACCCCCCAACAATATATTTATTTATTTATACATCTATATATATATATACATATATATATACACTT
>VZTD01003641.1:233067-330673 GCA_013397725.1 Rhagologus leucostigma | reverse complement strand
TTGTGATGCCCTCCTGCTGGCATTGCCATGAAAACAAATTTTCAAATATTTATAAATAAATATATGATATTAATATAATATATATAAAAATAAATATATATGAGACTGTGTTTTATCTACTAGATCTCGGAGGGAAACCATCCCCACCAAGGCTTACACCTTTAGCACAGTGGCACAATGGCACCCTCTGTTGCCCTGCGTGATTCCTTTGGTGGCTGCTCCCATGTGGATGTATTAACTCCTGAAAACATCTGTGCACCATCTTCTCAAAATCTGACCCCTTTCAGCCCAACTTCCTTGTTTGTTTGGAGTTACCCTCTGTTAGTTCCCTTCTTAATAAAATCCAGTTTGTTGTTTGAGCCTGTATTGGGGGAGATGGCAAATTGTGGGATTAGTCAGCAAGCGCATACTGTGAGAGCCACACTCACTTCAGGAATAGCAGCCTTCTGTCCCTGTTTTGTCCTCCCTACCACAGCTAATGACAGCTTCCTGCGACAGTGGCATTAAACACTGAGCTCAGTCCTGCAGAATAGTGATCATTTCTGGGAGATGCTGTGTGAGACGGCACCCGGCGCTTCCTGGAAAGTTATTAGTCCTAATGAGATCGGGTTGTCCAACTCTCATGCCACTAATTAAATCACAACTTCTCTTTTTTTTTTCAAGTTACACAAAAGCTTGATTCATGAATTAAAATACATAGTGAATCTGATTGTAACTCTGATCCTCTGTGTGTTCATAATTAAACAACCAGCTCCTTTTATGAATTGAAACAAAATTCCTTTTGGGGCGTAGTAGGTTTTCACTCCTAATCATATTCACTTACATCCAGGTGACTACACTTCAATTGCTCATTAATGGGATGACACACAACCACCTTGTTCTTGCTGGACTTTCCTAATTATGACATTTTTGAACTGTAAGGACACCAAACCCTTCTCACATACTAATTTTTTCTGTCCTTTACCCTCCCATACTCTACCATGTTACTAAGAATGATAAAACTGTCTTGCTCTAGCATTATAAATAGTGACTGATTTTAATGTGTTGACATAAGAAAAATTAGATATGTGCTTTCCATTATTGCTGATATGACTGTCTACTTTGCCCCTGTGGAGTCTGAAAAAATGATCAAATGCTTTACTTACAACTGATCACTTAGGAATGATCAGTCAGAAGTCATTAAATGTTGTCAGCATAAGCAGATTTTCATAAAAAATGCCCATGTTTTCTTCGATAGGTGTTTTCTAGATAAAATCTTTTACACTGAAAGTCTTCAAATCTTGCTATAAAAGGGGAGGTGAAGAGAAATGCAGAGAGAAAGCAAAAAAGCTGACATAACAGTCAGTTTGGATTTTGCACGTACATAGTAATCTTTCAGAATCTATGCCACATTCACTTGCTTTGATACAAAGAAGATGTTATCAAGAAGTCAAACTGAGTTTTATCCCAGGCCTCATAAAAACAAGCATGTTTGACAGTTGTGGGAAAGAAGGGGGCTCAAGATGGATCTATTGTTCATGCAGAAATATCTCATTTCAAAAGTTAAATTACTCATAATGATTCCATGTTAATTTGTTATTTGAATCCCCTACAGTTCCACTTTCCGGAGACAGAGCTGGATGATGGGAGATGGTAAGGACATTACTTAAGCTTTTTGGCTTAGAGTAGAGCACTGCTGAAACAAGTTCTGATTGCTGCTGATCTAGATATGCATTCTATTTTCTTTTAAAATTAAATCTGCAGGTTTCAGAATTCAACAAAACCATTTATTTTCTGATTTTTACGTTGATTTTGTAAAAAAAATCCAACAACACAATGCTAAAATGCCAAAGAAAAGTTTCTCTGAAAGAAAACCAAGACCAAAATAGCAGTATTTTAAAAACAGCACATTTCAACAGGACTGAAATTCTTTCCCCTTCTTATTTTCTTTAACTAAAGTGCTGACAAAATCAATACGTTTTCTGAAGTGTTTCATTTTGACCAAATTTGCATGTGCTGTTAGAATAATGGATCCATTAAACTGATTATGAGTGGCTGAGGCTGCATGTTTTTCTTCTTGGGTTAAGACCCCTACAAGTCTACCAAGACCAACTTAGTCTTTCCTCAATAGAGAAATTATTCTAAAAAAGACAGAAACCGCAAACCAAACAACACCCAGAATTGTTGTGACTCTCATCCAGAAAGGTGAGAAGTGTCTGGTGAAAACACAATACAGAGCCAGAAATTAATGGGTACAGCCTAGTCTAGGCAGTGTGTTTGGCATTCCAAAGCACCATACAAAGGACGGAGATGAAGGAAAAGGTGGATTGTCTGGAGACAAAGATGCATACTACCTATGAAGAATGAGATTTCTGATTGGAAGCTGGTGAAAGAAAGGCAAGAAAGGAACCCCAGAAACTACAGGCCTCTTTGTCTCACTTCAGTGCCTGGTAAAGTTATGGAGAAGATTATTCTAGGAGGTACTGAGAAACACCTGAGGGACAACACAGTCATTGGTCACAGCCAGCATGGCTGCATGAAAGAGAAATTTTGCTTATCAAACCTAATTTGCTTTTATGACAATGTAACCTACCTGGTTGATCAAGGGAAGCCAGCTGATGAAAAATTTTTGGATTTCAGTAAAGCTTTTAAGACTGTCTCTCACAGTGTCCTGGAAAAAATGTCCGTGCCACAGCTGGATAAACTCATCGTGAGATGGGTGAGCAACTGGCTCACAGGTTGGGGTCGGGCACAGAGGGTTATAGTGAGTGGGGTGACATCAGACTGGTGACCTGTCACTAGCGGGGTTCCACAGGGCTCCATCCTCAGCCCTGTGCTCTTCAACACCTTCATAAATGATCTGGACAGGACACTGAGCAAGTTCACAGATGATACAGAACTGGGAGGAGCTGTTGACTCCCTCGAAGGCAGGAAGGCCCTGCAGAGAGACCTTCACAAATGAGAGGCTGGGCAATCACCAACCATGTGAAGCTCAACAAGGGAAAGTGCCGGATTCTGCACCTGGGCTGGGGCAGCCCTGGATGTACAGAGAGGCTGGGGGATGAGAGGCTGGAGAGCAGCGCCGTGGAAAGGGACCTGGGGGTCCAGATCGATGGAAAGTTGGATCTGAGTCAGCAGTGCCCTGGCAGCCAGGAGGGACATCCCTGTCCTGGGGACATCGGGCACAGCATCTCCAGCCGGGCAAGGGAGGGATTGTCCCGCTCTGCTCTGGGCTGGGGCGGCCTCACCTCGAGTCCTGGGGGCAGCTTTGGGCACCTCAATATAAGAAACACATTAAACTATTAGAGAGTGTCCAAAGAAGGGCAGCAAAGATGGTGGAGGGCCTTGAGGGGCAGCCGTGTGAGGAGCGGCTGAGGGCACTTGGCCTGTTCAGCCTGGAGGAGACTGAGGGGAGACCTCATTGCAGTTACAAGTTCCTGGAGAGGGGAGGAGGAGGGGCAGACACTGATCTCTGCTCTGTGGTGACAGTGACAGGACCTGAGGGAATGGCCTGAAGTTGTGTTGGGGGGGGGTTAGGTTGGATATCAGGAAAAAGGTTCTTCCCCAGTGGGTGGCTGGGCACTGGAACAGCCTCCCCAGGGCAGTGGTCACAGCACCAGCCTGACAGAGCTCAAGGAGTATTTGAACAATGCTCTCGGGCACATGGTGTGACTCTTGGGGATGGTGCTGTGCAGGGCCAGGAGTTGGACTCATTGATTCTTGTGGTTCCCTTTCAACTCAGGTTATTCTGTAATTGTGAGCAACTCTGTGAAAACCCTAATACAATAGGCCAGGAAATCAAAACAGGCCACAGAGTGCTGTCTATCCTAAAATAATGACAGATTCATAGCAGGTGACTCCTGTTTTCCCACTAATTCACAAATATTTTGTTTAGCTACACAGATTCCCTAGAAGTAGGGGGCATGTTGTCAGGTCAGAGGACCTGCTGTTGGGTTATATCATTGTTATGAGAGTCATGCTGCTAAGGAGCTTTGAGTTGTACCCCATACTGAGAATAGTCTAAATAATCTGTGACTCAAAGCATCTCTCATCAGGGATCACTGCGAACACGAGCAATTTCAGCTGACCCAATGAGCTAAACACAAACATGTCAAGATCTCAATAACACCAGAACATTTGTTTTCAATATCCTGAGTGTGAAATCAGGGCCAATGGGCAACATTTATTTGGTAATGGCTTTGTTTGCCAGATGTTTCTTTCTCTAATTTTACTGCAGAGCACATAGGCGTGTGTACTGGTATTAAAATGATGATAGGAAAGAACACAGTAGCCAACTCCTGGTTTATTGAAGCAGCATAAACTGAAGTGAATTCCAAGATGAAAGCCATTACTCCACATTTGCACGGGTGTGAGATATGAACCCAGCCCATTCTCTTAAGGGACTGTCTCTTGTAAATAAATAAATTAATGTTTGAGCCCTTTGAAATTAAGTTTTGAGAGTGGTAGGTCAAGAGAGAGCACAGACTGTAAAGCTCCTCTCTCCCTCAGGCTGAAGGTTGTGCCTTCCAGAGGGAAAAAGCAAAGTGCACCTCGCTGTCCACTGCCCCAGGTGTTGAGGCTGACCATGACTGATCCTTCTGATGCTGCCATGAGCCCAGACAGAACCACAGCCTGCAGGAGACACTCAAAAGGAGGAAAATAAATAGGTAAAACTACAGGTGAGATGAGGCGTGGAGCTGCTTCGCTTGGGACCCTGGCAAGGCTCCCTACCCATACTCCCTTCCCAGCCATACCTGCAATGCGCTGCAGGAATGTGTTCTTTGATGTAAACCATTTTTTCAACTAGTAACTTAACTTTTTAATAATAATTTCTTTTTGGACAGGAGTAATTGTTGAGAGTGCAACTGATGGACACATTAAATGATGAAGCTGAGTAATGCTGGGACCAGAGAAAAGTTTCTGACTTTAAATGAGCTGCACTTACTGAGTTCTGTGTCCACATCAAAGGTATTTTGCAAAGAAATAGAGCTGACACACTGTTACACTTCTATCAAAGTATCAAATGTAATTTTATAGATAATTGCTGCTGTAACATATTCTGTGAAGAAACTAGATCAGGAATACTGAGACACAGCTCAAAATGATAATGTGTCTTTTCCCCCAGGTTGTCAGTAGATTCGGAGCAGGAACAGTGCCAGGTTAAAGCAGAGCAAATATTTGCAGTGCAGTATTTTATTCACCAGAAAATTCCTCAAATTTCTCATAGATAATTTTGGCTGATTAAGCATTTCTTTAACTGCAAAGTTTTATTTGAGTGCTTTTAGAAGCACTACTGAGCATGAGCCCAGAAGGACAGACTGGGGTTATTTTTAGAATGCCAACTCCTAGATAAAACCAGAGCATTAATCTTTGCAATACATTTTTGTATTTTTGTAGATTATTTGTTAGTTTGTTCAGGGGCAGATTGTATATGGAATGATTTGTCCAGGATAGAGAGGTCCTTAAGCCAAAATCTCAGATCCTAAAGCTTTGCATACAGGTCTTCCCTTTTTCATTTTATTGGTCATAACCCTGGGAGCACAATTCCCCAAAATCTGGAGGGAATTTGGGTCTGAATTTGAAATTAAAGTAAGGTTCATCCACTGAATACATACTCTTGTTTACCAAAGGAAGCCAAGCTCAAACCACATCATGTCGAACTTTGGCCGTGTATTTTATAAGATATGACTTCAAATGCAAGAAGGCATGCCAGCTTAAGAAAATACCTCTCCTTCCTCCTTTCAAACAGATTTTCTTTGCTTTTCTAAGGTTTGCCCTCTTCACTGCTCCAAGAGTAGGTATTCAGTTGATAAATGGGAGACCTCTTCCAGACAGAGTGCATCTTGGCTACACTCACACTATTAAAAAATGTAAATAGAATTTGTAAGGGAATCCGAAATTTTCTAGGAACGCTTAAACCTTACAGCAGTGTCAAATTCTCCAGACTGAGCAGGGTCTGTCCAGATGGCTTAGTTGGGATATGCATGCTCACCTCACCAGAGGAAACCCAAACTAGAACTTAGGAGGGTTTATTAGCAAATTCCACACACTGAGCTATCCTTATAAATACCTAAGGAATTAATTTATAGGTTAGCCCAGACTACAAAAAGAGGAATGCACTGGTTTTTCCACAGATGGTTATGTGAAAAAAATATTTCTCCACCAGTTGTTATTACTTTGAGATAACATAAATTACTCCTGGCTTCTACAAATGGATTCACTGGCAGAGGCAGTCAATCAAGTAGGCCTTTGCTCTGGATTTTAGCAGAAATTTAGGTCAACAAGCATAAATGCTTCACTAATATTTAAGATGGGATTCATTGATGTGGCCATGCTATTTCATACCCGTAACTTATGGCCATCTTTTTAAAAATAGGCACTTAATGAGCTTTCTAGCTCCAGAGGATCCTACATAACCCCTTAAAGAATCAGAACATGAAAACTCCACCAGAACAAGCTCCTTTCTGTTCATTCTTGATACTATTTCACAGTGAAGCGGGTCAAATATTTAAATAATCCAGGTACAGCCTTTTTTTTTTTGTCTTTAAACAGTTCAGCACAAAAGATGGCACTCGGTTCTGTAACTTCCTAGGGCTCCCTGAAGCTCCTACTCATGTCTTGGTGCTCATCTGATCTACTGCCTTTATTGCTGCCAGTCACAGGGACTGAAACAATGCGGGTCTCTGATAAGTCCTATGGAAAGTTGTGGATGACAGAGAAGCCACATTTGTAGTTCACGTCTTGTTGCCCAAATGTGATATATATTATTATTAATAATAATACATATTATAAAACAGTAAAAACAGTAGATTCAAGGTTTTTAAATTATTAAATGTGATTGTTATATTTATATTAAAATAGATAATATTGCAAAAAGTGCAAGAGGCAAGGAACCTCTTTACCACATTGGAGGTATTGTAGCAGGCTGACATTTGCAGAAGAGGAGGAATTGCACCTTTCCTGAGAGCAAGAGTGTACCTGTAGGAGCAGGCTGCTACAGACGGCCTTGTAGGAGAGGAAGGAAACTAGTCTTGAGCACGTGAGTGAATATGAAGGTCTTAGAAGAGTCACAAACTACACACTTTCCAAAAACGTTGGGATTTTAGTCCCCAGAATTCCTGAGCAAGTTCTTCCTCAGTTTTCACAACCGAGACCCATTTCAGGGGTGTGGCCTCCAGGCAAAGCAATGTGGACAAATGGATGACCAGAACTGCACCCTGAAAGTAATCTTCTCATGGAAACTGTCGTGGAATGTTGGATTGGACTGTGATGGTCATGGTAAGATTTCACAGTTGTACTCCAAACCAGCTGAAGCCCCTTCAGTCAAGTTCTGATAGCCAACATCAGCCCTCTGAGGTGAACCACGGGCTGAGAACTTTTTGCCCAAACATTAGCTACTTAGTGAACATTTCAAAGTAGATGGTTATGTGAGTCCCATAAGCAAAGATCTTTTACAAAATCAGTGATACTATGATCACCCCCATCCTAAAGTCTCCTGCAGCTGCCGAAGCGTGCAGTGGTGAGGGTGGTTCCTCAAGGAAAACCTGTGCAGACTCTGGTATTTTCTGACTTTCATGCTTCTGCGAGGCAATCCTATGACTACATTAATGTCATTTTTGTCATTTAATACTGTTGCTAACCCACATAATTGTTAAGGGACTACACAGTGCAATTTAGCGTAATTGAGACAATTATACAGTTAAGCACCATGAGCAGTCAGTAGCCGAAGTTTCCGCCCCAGTGTAAGGAAACCTAAAGTCTCCTTATATTGCTCCTGTGCGTGCTTGAGGTTTTGATTGCTGATGAGCATGAAGATTATCATGGTGCACTGTCAGGCCTTTTTACCAGGGGGATGCTGTTGTTGAAGGGAGAGGGGGATCTGAGCCTATTCCCATCACCCCATAGGTTACCATGTGGGAACTTGACCTCCAAGGTTGTTATTGGAGCCAGGCTCAAGATCTCACCAAGGGAAGATACCTAACACATTTCCTCTGCATTTTACATTCATCTGAAATTAATTTAGCTAACTTTTGAGGTACCTTGCATGTTAAATCTTGAACCACAATTGTAACCTCTCCAGTTTCCCTTATTCACACAGTATTTGATTTGGATGACACATTTTTATAATATTTATTTTTTGGCCCATTTTGAGACTCTCATGTTAATGCCACAAGAACTTTAGTCTCCTGTATAATATTTCAGACATGGAGGGAAAAAAAATGAAGAAACAAAGAAAAATAAAAACCAACCGTCTGCATCCACTTAAACTACATTACAATAAAGCTCAGTAAAGATCTGATCAGCAGTTTTTTAGCCTGCTCTGATTTAATATGAAATAAATTAGTGGAAAACCTAAAGGCTGAAAGGAAACTTTTTTGCCACTGTTTAAAACAGGACATGAATCCTTTAACATAATATTTACACATATTATATTAAATACTTTCTGCAAAGGTAAAATTTAGCACTGCCAGCTTCAGACAGACTGGGACGGAAATTTGTTTACACTTAATAAATCTGATTTTGAGAAGAAAAAGTTTTGTTCTTTTTTCTTGTTTTTTCTCCTGTGTATACACTAGCATTGACAGAAAATCCTGATTTCAAATTATGTAAACATACTCATTAAAAAACTGCTGAACACTTAAAGGAGAAGACACAATTTATATTCTATTTGATAGTGTTTTCATCTTGGCCTTCAGAGTTGCTATGATTTATTATCTCTGGTGGTCCAGAAAGCTTTTGAGATTCTTAAAGCACCGTGACTTTCAGTGATCTCTGTATCCCATCACAGCTTTATTTGTAATCATTGCTATTAGATTTGGCACTAATTTTCTGACAATATACTTTAATATTTGGGAAGGAAGGTGTCTTCCAAGAAATATCAAATTGTCAGACGTGACATTTTCACCAGAAAGCACTGGCCAGTTTTTTCCAGGGAAAATTTCAGGGCCCAGGATTGAACCACTATTCAAAACAGGAAGGAGATGGACTTTTTCCAGGGAAGACTCCGTAGTCCCCAGCCCAACTCTTTCAGAATGATTTGGAAGACAAAATATAAGTCTCCTGCTCTGTTGACCCAGAGAAAGGACATGGCATTATAATCCCAGAACCTTAAACCTTCAGCTTTATGTTGGGAAGGGGTGTGAGGTGGGTACGATTTAGCCACGTGGAGATGAGAACACTTTGAAAAATCAAGAGAACTTTCATGGAATAGAAAAACAGTTTCCTATAGAGCTGCAATTAAAATCATGCCCAATCCCTTAAAAACACATACTGTTTATTAAGGAAGTTACTAAGATGTGCCGTAGCTCCCAGACAGAGGTGAGAAAGAAGTCTTAACTCACCATCTACTTATTTCATCTGAGGTTTATCATCTAGCCAGACAACTTGGATCATTAGCACATCAAAGATCTTAAAATATCTCAGATGAAAAAAAGAAAAACTTATTTAAGACTGTGGTATTTCAAAGATCAGCCATGTATTTGTGGATTTTAAGATCATATGGAAACTTTGCAGTTACCTTCTCTGACATCTGCAGAGCATAGCCCAGAGGAGGCTGCCCAGCAATTCCTAAATTATTTCCAATAAATTGTGGTCGACTTAGGGCATCTTTCTCGGAAAGATATTTGGTCTGATTTAAAGACTATAAGAACTGAGAATCCACCACATTCTTTGGCAAGCTGCTAGTTACAAATAGGGCAAAATCTCACCAATAAGAATGGGAGTTTTGTCTGGACTCATATTTAATCTGCAGATTAAATATGTTTCGCATATTTAACACATGGGTTTCACAAAACTTCAAATTATTAATTATTCACAAGAGAAGTGGGTTGTAATTTACTCCCTCCAGAAATCATGAGCCTGTAATGATAAATAAAGTAAGAAATTGGGGAATGTATAAACAGGTTTGAAACAATTTTTTAAAATCTGATTAAGGTGCACAAATATCCCTACAAGGAGAATGAGAATATTCATCCAAGACACATTCTTTTATGGTTTTGAAGCCTAAAATCTTAGTGCTCAGAGATAGCATCTATTTAAAATACATCAGCAAACCAAGGCATAAGAAGTCTGTTCCTTTAACTTTGATCCCAGTACAGGTCTTCCGATGCCAGTAAGAGTCCTAGAAAAACAGGAACAACACTCATTCCACCAGTCAGAAATTGCTTGTATGGCAGGACTTCCAATAGAAAACTGATTTTATCTTGCCATGACCCCAGTTTTGGCCGATTGCTTTGCTATACTGACAGGCAGAAGTCCTTAGTTAGCCCTATGAAAAGCAGACAGCCATAATGTAAATAGAGTTTCTGTTTACTCTGAAGTCAGAAGATTCATTCCAAGAGAACAATTAATGTGGGACCACATGCATTATTTACTTATCTTTAGGAACATTGTTATTCCCCAAACAGGCTGGCTGCTACTCACTACTCTTGGTCAGTTCCTTTCGCAAATGCATCTCATCAGCTTCAGCTAATTCATCACTGTGGTTTGACAACATTCACTGACTTTCTTTCTAAAGATAATCTGTGTTTAAAGGCTCTGTTATATAATATGCTATAAGCCAAGAATATCTTGCAACATTTGGAAAGGTAGGGCAGTAATGTTCTGCCAGATTCCTCTCAGCATTTAAACATCATATTTTACATGCCAAAAGTTCCTTCAATTACTAATGACTTGCGAGTTTTAAGATGTATAATTTATATCTGAAAACAATTAGGGAAGGCAGTTTAGTAAAACTTATCTGTGTTTTGGGAGATGTTACCACAAAAAAATGTCGCTGAAGGAAAGAGAAATAAATGGACTGAAATTCAAGCATGTGTCCAGGGCCCTTGGGAAAAGCCAGTGTTAGTTCAGAGCCGGTTTCCTTCAAAGATAATTCTGGAGAAAGAAAGGTTTTTCAGAGACATCCCCATAACAGATAAGTGATTGAGTCCTTGTGGGCTTGAAGAAGCAAAAAAGAACTGTGGAGGCAAAGAAGGGGTTTTCAGATCAGTGAAAAAGAGCATCCTAGAAAAAGGAAAAGACATAAAGCTGAAAATCTGGGACAAAAATAAATGGAAGGATATCTAAAATATTCTCATGAGAGAGGAGACAGGTTAGAGAAGTTTAGAGCCTCAAGCAGAGCACTAAAGGTGGAAGCAGAGCTATCAGTGAATTGGAGGCAAAACACCATCCTCCATGTTTCTCTACCTGAGCAAAAAAAACCTGTTCAGATTAGACAGAAAACAAGGGTCAAGATCAGAGAGATTCATCATGAGAAGGACCTGTCAGGTAAAAGCACAAAACTCATCAGCTGTAGTGACAAAGAGCCTGTTTGGGGCCAATGGGCAGGGATGGGCAGCAGCTGCTGTTGCAGCCATGGCCCAGGTCATGCTGACCCCAGTGAGTACTGTCAGCAGAGACACCCCACCCACCTGGTGGGAAGTCACCCCACAGCTTTTCTGCAAAATCAAGGATCTGCCAAGGATCAGCAGACAGGTCCAAACCCTCAGGTCAGCACAGAGACGCAAAACTTTATATAATCCTTGTTGCCATTAGAAAATAAACCATATATTAGTTCTTTTTATTCCTGCCGGCAAACAAGAACACATTACTGAGGGAGCACTCCTGGCTTCCCTACGTCACAAACAGACACATTTTCACTAAAGGAAAGGCGTTACTTCAAACTTCTAAACTTCCCCGGTTGTGCATTTAATGACACAGTTGTTCACTTGTTGCCTAGATAAACTGTTTTAACTCATTCCTCTTTGATAGCTGCATAATTATCCTACACATCTTGAACAAAGAAAAACTTTTCAATATGGAATGGGGAAAGACATGCAAAGGTCAGTCCCCAAAATCTAACTTCCTTGAATATTTCTCTTCTAAATGAATGGCAGAACAGATTTCCCACAGTCTCAACCAGGAAAGACTTGAAGGCTCAGAAAGAAGAGGCCACCACTGAGGTCTGCAGTGTCTCCTCCAGCTTAAATAAAATGAAAAAAAACCTGCCTATATCTGCTTATAATCTACAAAGTGTGCCTGTCACAATTCTGATTAATTAATTTAGTTTTGCAGTTTAGATTAATTACAGTGGAAGATCCAAATACACTTCATAGACACTAATATCTGTAGTTTTATGACTGTTGAATAATTAATTACTGCTATTTCAGTACCTTCAATTGGGAAAAATCAGGCATATTAAGCCTAAGGCACTATCAGCCACCCAATAGGTCTGTATGAAGGCTCATGATGGAGTTAAAATCTCTCATTATTCAGTCTCAAAGCATACTATCTTTGGTATATGGATATTTCCAAACCTCTCTGAAGATGATGGGTTTGGTAGCAACATTTTATTCAAGATAAATGGGAGGAAAAAAAGCTCTTTTGTTTAACAACAGAAGAAACTGTTTGTATAACTAATCTACGTGTCATATAGATCTGTCTTCAGTGGTTTGGCTGAGAACTGAATTAACATTTTAAATTTTGCTAATGGCATGGCAGACCTGGATGTGTCTGCATAAGCGACAGAAACAATCAGTGGCAGGCAGAAAACACCACAAAGAACACCTATAAAATAAAACCACCAAAAAGCAGTGTAATAACTTGAGAAGAAACATGGTTTTATGAGCAAAGACAGTGACTCCTAGCTCATTGCTGCAGGTCTCTGCGAACATTCTCCACAAGCAAACATGATTTTATTGAAGAAATACAGGTCACCAATCTCTCCTTCCAGTGCAAACAATCTCGCACAACCAGAAATATTGGCTATGAGGCAGGCGAATATCACCAGAGGAATCAAGTTTCCCAGAAGAGAAAGAATAAGCTGATATCTGCAATCAAACTGGAACAAACAATGGAGGTACTCACAAAGCTCAACAATGGCCAGAAAATAATTAAAACAAGATCTGAACAGTTGCTGGAGCCCTCTATAAAGAATCTGAGTCAAAATTCCGTGGCTTCCCAGAAAAGGCAGAAATACGACCATGTCCTTGGGGGCAGAATGAAGTGTGTCTGAGCAGATTAAAAACCTTGCTAACATAAACACAATTTTGATCAGCACATGAAAAAGAACTTCAGAAAACTGCACTAAAACAATAATGATTGTAAAATTGTATCCTTTCTTTAACAACAGCCAATTATTAGATGTTTAGGGCAGAAGTGTGGAAAAAAACCCTGTAAGATGATCATTTTACCTCTACTCTGCTGCCATAGATTCTGGCACTCAGCTGTTGAGGGACTTTTGAGTTGCACTCGGTAATGGGTTGACATGGTTGACATAACGCTGAGCAAGGAGGGATGATGGATCACAAAGCTTGTCATTAGAAATGGGACACCTTTTTCCGCTGGAATTTATTAATGCACTTCAGGTGACACACGGGCTCAAGGAACTGAAAAGAAACAACAAAAAAATAAAAAATCAGCTTTCTAAATAAGTCAGAGATGGACTCGGATTGTCTAAAGGACTTTCACTCAGGGCACTGGCAGCTCTTCCTACTCCAGCTTATATTTGGGAAGATCAAATGGGACACAAGAGATGTGTCAGCTCAGGGTCAGGCTTTTCTGGAGGCACGCATACCTCAGCCAGCCTCACATCCCAAAAGACTGGTTGGGGTTTACGTGTGAACAGAATCACCTTGAGCATCTCACTTTGAAAGCTGCTGCACACAGCGACTGTGTATGCACCTGTAAGTTCATCTGAATCTGTTTGAGATAAAAGATAGATAACAGGTTACAGCTGGGTGGGGAGTACGAGAGAAGACCTTAAGTAACAGGCAGGATGTCCAAGGAGTCTTGTGCAATCTCAGTTTACATGGGCTTGGATTCAGACAAAGACTTGCAAGATACAAAAGACTGACAAAGGGATGCTTGCCTGATCTCAAACATGTCTGTTAAACGAGAAGAAAGGCCCAGGATACCTTGGGACATGGAAGAAGTTGCTGTGGTGCTCCTGCTTTCCAGTTAAGAGTCCCTCAGCGGGAGGAGAGAGCAAAGAGGCTGGAAGATGGTATCCATGAGCCCTGATGCTCCATCCCTGGAATGTCTACAGCAAAGGGACTCTAACTTGGCTCACAGCTCTTCTGAGCTAACAGGGAAACAACGAAACTCAGTTCTGTTATTTTTTTACTTTTTTTGAGTGAGAGAGAGAAGGAGAAAAGAGAAAAACTGGCAAGTGCAGAAAATTCAGAGAACGGACTAGATAGAAGTTATTGTTATGAAATTTCTTTGTTTCATGGCCAAGACCATTATATATCTCTGGCTGGCCAGACAAAGCATCATGTGTCTTCAGCAGAAGCTTCTCTTCTACCCAGGCAGAGGAAAACAAAATTTCAGGAAGGAGCTGGCTTGAAAAGGCATCGGAGTTCCACTCAGTCTGAAGCACAGATTGTCCATCTAAGGGAATGCTACAGGACTCCATGTTTAGGAAGGGGGAACACCCTGTCTGTTGTATTGTGTTGGTCTTAAAAACAGAAAATGCCCCAAACAAGGGAAAAATACACCAGAACAAGACCTGTAGTGAAGTGACAACTTTTAACCCTGGGGGAAAGAGTGTGTCCCATCTGTAAGACCCATGGACCGGGTCTGGATGGCTAAGCCTGCCAGCATAAGGACTTTTTTTGAAACCCTTAACACACCAGAGGTAACACACCAGAGCTTTCTACAGTCTTTGAGAAGAACATGTATTTTCACTGCTGCTCTCTGACGGCCAAGCAAGTGGGCTGTCAATAGGAAAGTGAGAGCAAAGAAACATGAGTTAGGTTAGAAAGGTATTTGCTAAGAAACCCAATGGGAAGGAGAAATCTCCTCTTGCAGAAGGGAAACAAAGGTTCTCTGGAGGATTCAGCCCTAAAAATGTTTTTTACCACACAGTTTTCTGTGGAGATTTTTGCTTACACAGGGTTTTGACTTTACATACAAATCACAGAGAAAATGTGATACAGACTTTGACACTGCCTGGTAGAGTAACAAGCTCTCCTTGGGAAATTCACTCCCTGAAAAAATTTGAATTCTGCTCCCAGTCCTTTCTGTTCATATGTTAGCACTGTTCTCTCACTGTAAGCACTCGCATGTGTGCTTCCTGAAAGAAACAGGCAAACACTGGTACACTAATATTGGAGATGCCCCCTGAGCCTTTTAAACTTTGAATTCTAAGTGTTTTGTCTAGTTTATTAGATTCTGTGTAGCTAGAAATTCCACACTTGCCTCTGTACCAGCAATCTGATCATGTAATAGTAAGGTTCAATAGCAGTTCATTTGGTTACGTGCATCAAGCCTCTCAAAAAAGACAGGGAACAGCATATTCCATTCCTTTGAATAGAAAAAAACCAAAACAACACTCTAAAAAGACAGTAAAATATATCACAACACTTTCTAAAGTGCTGGATAAACTCAGGTCCTTCATAAATTCTCGTATGTGGTTCCTGAAAAGAGACACAGAAGTATGGATCTTGAACAAGCCTTCAACATGGCAAAACTGAAAAAATGCTCATTTCTGCTGAAGAAGAAATTTTCAGTTTACAGAAGGTTTCTCACACATTCAAACAGTGAACTTTTAGAAGAGATATTTTGCTTGGTGTGGGCGGAGTTATGAGGAAGAACAAGCTGAATAAAGTTTGGAAGATGGCTCTGAACGCTATGGGGTCACCCAAAAAAGTGTCACAGCACTATTTCAGGTTTCTGCCACAAGAGCCAAGAGTATCATTTCAGGGATTGAAACAGTTTTAGTGGAAAGAAATCAGCTCCAGGAACCAAAATGAGCAGATTTTGGAGAAACAAAGGAGATCCACCAGAGACAGAAAGACCCATTCCACATGCTGAAAAGGTAATCAGGCAAGAAGAAGGTTTGAATGATATTCGGCCAGATCAGCGGGAGCTAGAATGACCTTGGGGGAGTGTCTGAGTAAACCCTATTATAAATATTTAAATCTCTATCTTCCCTAAATTACAGAGGAAACATGCTGTGGTACTAATATGAGCAGCCAGGGCCAGTAACAGACTGGTCTCCAAAAGCTGCAGAGAGCATCAAAAAGGCAGTAGGTGAGGAAGCCCTTGCAGCACACCCAGAGAGATATCAAGGGCACGTTTCGGGAGGGAGAAGGGCCTGACAAGGACTTGGAACTGCAAGCCACTGACTTCTGTTTTGTTACTGCTGCATCCAGAATAATGCTTTCTGCCAAAGAAATACTAGGTTGTCATCTGTTTTTTCTGAGGTAAATAACCTTCATGGCCGCCACTTGGGCCAGCTGTGTAGACCAGAATGCAGCAATGCTTGCTGGAATTACACTCTCACCTGAAGGCTACGTTTGTAGCTGTCAGCACGTACAGATAGTTACAAAAAATTAATCTTCGTGCCCGAAAGTGTCTATAGTATTAACAGTTATAGAAGATTTGTAGCAAAAGTCCCAGAGGAGTTAAGTCCATATACAGAGGGAGAAACAAACCCAGAATCCTGCTCTGAGCCCACTGCTGTGTCTGATTCTGCCTCTCCCAAACAGTCTCAAGAGCACCCCTCCAAATCCACCCCACAAAGACCGTGTGGCTCACTCCTCAAAGTAAACACATAGTTTGCAAAAGCTTTTCCATTTCACACTTCGGATTGAGTGTAAAAACTCACCACTGAGAAATTCATAAACAGATGCACATTTGGAACACTGAGCTCTGTACTCACGTTTCACTTCTTCATTAGACACTCACACTCAACTGCTCCGTCTCAAACTGATGGAATTAAGCCTTTGTGGTGTGAAGAATTTGCAATGAAATGCAGTCTGGGCCCACAGACTATGACTCCAAGCTGAAGACAATTTGATAGATGGTGCACTGACCACACAGACGGGTTCAAAAGAAATCAGTTTGGCATTCTGGAGAATTTTGAAAGTATTTTTGATCAATGGTGTTTGGAAGTCTCAGGAACATTAATTCCATATCCAGTTTGCCAAAATGTCTACCTTAGATAGAATTTATGAGCATACATGTCAAGATATATTTAAAATCCTTTGAGACTTCCAAGTACATGAATAACACACGTATCATTACTACCTTTTTTTAACATAGCATCATATAAATCAAATGAAAGCGCCAGGCTTTCTCAACTAAGGAAAACCACTGCACTTAAAATAACAAAGGTAATACTTATTTATTAATGTACAATGTCTAAAATTCCTATTAAAATCTGTCAAGAACAGCTTAATGCAACACACTCTCAGGAACTGAAATTAACACATACTTGCTCAGAGGTTAAATCCACCACTTTGCTGTATCCATATTTTTCATTTCAAAGGTTAGGAAGTCCCTGGTTGCTCCTTTGAAAAAGTGCAAAAGTACCATGTTGAAAAATGGAAACATCATCTGAATGTACCCACTATCATTTATCAGCTGTCTTGTGCCAAGGTACCATTAGGTGTTTATCCACAAGGCATTTGAGGATGATAATTTATCAGAAGCATTTCCTCACACTCTCTGAGATGGTGTCTGTGAATGAGGATATTATGAAATAGCTCATTAGCCATTTCTTGCTATCTGATGGGGACTGTTCTCAGCAGTTGCAAATGGAATTCCCCCTGCATGGCAGATTATGGTAGTTGAGGACACAGGGAACTAAATGGTCAGCATTGCCATTTCCATGCTTCCAGCCAGTGGCAGAGTTACATGGTCAAAGGCTTGGGATGAGCAATTTTATTTTAAGTCAGTTGTTCTGAGTGTATGTAGAAGCACGAAGAGACTCTAGAATGGACACAAATTAAGTTAGGGCTGAATTTTTAATGGTTTTTTTCACAACCTTCTTATAAATTTACCAGGAGTAATTCTGTGCTGACTGAATCTTAGGGAGCAGAAGAAATGTTGACTTTTGCTCCTTAGATAGCCATCCAAACACAATCATAACATCAGAGTCTATAAAAAGAAGATAAAAGAACTTGTTATTTCCTTGGCTGATGATAATATCCTGAATGATAAGGACCAGCATGTCATTCTGCAAAACCCTAACCTCATTCAAATTTGTTTCCTTGAGGCTGAACAATTGCAGTCGGATCCTGGTGCAATTCTTCAATAACAATAACTGCATTTACCTTTCCTGTCAGGGACACTCATTCAGTGTTCCTGTAAGGTCCCCTGACCACCCTGGGCAGCAGGCAAAGATCAGTTCTGTTGAAGAACACTTGTCCATTTATGCTCATATGCAGGAGACGTCCTCAGAGTGGGAACAGCATATCTCCTTCAGTTCGGCTATGGGATGGCACCCTGTTGTCCCTAAAGGAGTATGGGCTGTCACTAGTACGTAATAGGGGGCCTTCTCTTTTGATTTGGCACAAGAACCTTTGGCTTGGCTAAAGCTCCATCTGCTTCTGGAACAACTCTTCCAAATCTTCAGGCACAATTAACCTTCCCCTAAATCTGGACCCTTCCTTCACTGCTTCCCATGGGATTTCTTTATCTTCTCTTCCAAGTGCAAAATTCTGATGGTTGGTTCTCTTCCTCAGGCTCTTTGTTTTCACTCCCACCTCTGAAAAACCCACATCTCACCTGCTTCCTCTTGCTCATACTTTCGTACACCCCGCATGTTACTCAGTTCTCTTACTCTTCTCATTTTCCACATCACTCAGTAGCTCAAATCCTTGCTTAAGCATGAAAATCTCCTTTCAGGCATTGCACAGTTGTGGCAGATCAGTTCAAAAAGACCAAGGACAAACCAGCATATTTATAACCAGAACGGACAGAGACGTGAGCAAACCAGGAGCTCAGCAACCTCTCCACATCCTGCATATGTAAAAAGCTGTTTTGAGCAGAAGAGATGCATTGCAGATATTCAAGTCAGGAAAAGTGTTGTTAATAATCACATCCCCTCTATGAAAGCTGCAAAGAGCCTTCGTACAAAGCACGATCTGCATAGTGTTACCTTGTTTGCTGAACTACTTCTGCACAGTTTTAAGCTGAGTCTTCCTTTAGCACTTCTTGCCATGTTTAGTATCACAGTGAGTTTGCCAAGCTCAAAGACCCAGATTCTAGTGGGGCTCCTGGGATCTGTGACATCTCAGAACCAGAGATCAAGGAAGAGAAAACGCCATGAGAAAGACCGTTCCTTCCCCAAAACCATTAGCCCATCAGGTAAGGCACGCTTACTGGCATATTTACTTTTGACTTAAACTTTACATGAAGTCATGGAACAGCCCAGGCTTTGAAGGACTGCCAAGGCAAAAGGGACAGTTCTGCATGTGCCGCATCGTGCATGTCAAACAATGTTAACTCTGAAAGGCATATTGTTGGAGCCTCACTGAGGAGGTTAGCAAGAGAAAGGAAAATTGGATATAGAAGGAGATTACATAATTCTTTTGAGTTTGCAAAAGGAATTTGATTTGGCAAGTCTGAGCAGCAGAGATGTTGCTCTCTGAATTGGGGGTTAGTTTCAACTAGTGGAAAATGTCAGTTTTGAAAGAATAAGAATACACTGTAAGTCTGGAAAGACATTTCACAAGTGAGAATTGGCAACAAGCAGAGTGATTCCCCTCTTTATGTTACTTGGGGGAGTTTAAAATAATTACAATTATGTACCTCTAGGACCTTATTTACTCTTAAAAGATGAATAAATTAACTCTATCTGTAACACCTATATCTCCAAACCATTCTATGATCCTATAAATGTTTCTTCTCCTGTTTTGGTGTAATCAGAAACTGTTTGTGGGGTTTTTTTTTTATAAATGCTGCACAGAAAACGATAGTGGTAACTGCAAAGAGACGGAGTTCTACCTGTCACTGAGTAGATCATTCCAAACACAGTTTTCCCCCAAAGATTTAAAGGCTGTTGAGAAAAAGGAAATGGGAAGAAAGGTGACAATAAGAATTTTCCAGTTAAGTTTTCTAGCAGGTCATCTTCCAGTGGGCACAGGCACTGAGGTCTCTGCAAAGGAAATCTCTGCTTGGAGCTGATCGCTGTGAAACACTCCAGAGGTGCATGGCACTTCCTGCGTTTGCTCACTGGCTTTATGGTCATGTCATTGAAGGCACTTGAGACTTTTCAGACTGTGTAGAAGGACATGCCTTGGCTCACAAACACACATATTCCAGTTGATTTTGGGGTAGTCATTTCCGCAAAAGTTACATTCACACTTCCAGCAGAAGCAAGAAGGTTGGGGCTAAGCCAGGATAACCTGTAAGAAAACCAGAGTGAAGGATTTCTCTCTTCTCTGAAGAGAGAGGGTGATGCAAACAAGGTGAGGATCATCCCTGGTCGTGCATCCTCTTAACATACAGAAGAAGCTGGAATAAGATTTGAGTGCACTGTGTGGTTGAGGCAGAGGAGGAGAGTAGCATTAGATCAGGTGTAGCAGTGTCCTTCACATTTCTGCGCACTCACAGTGAGCCTACACTGCTCTTATCCATCACAAATCACACTTTGATCTATAAGAGTTTGGTTTGCTTTTCAATATTTAAGGAACGTTGTTCTAACGTGAATTATGCCTGTGTTTGTGAAGGAGCAGCAACTCAGATTGCTGCTGGGAATGGGCAAATCATCTGGAACCAGTTTCAGTAGAAACTAATCCTAAGAAAAGCTTATCTAAAACTTCAGCATTAAATTCTGTGCAGGAGTTAAAAAGAGCTGACGGCCAATTAAGTATGCTGGAAACTAAAGGGAAATGTGGGGGTGGAAGAAAAATGGAGATATTTTGCCGTTCCCTGACTGTTGCCCCTGGAAAGTCATTCCACCCTGAGTTTCTCCAATGCCATATCCTTTGTAAGGTTTCAAAACCAACATTTAAAATATATTTTTAGGATAACCATGTCTGAAAGTTAAAGCCCTTTGGGGGAGAATAAAAGAGGGACTTCAAAGTAGCAAAATGCTAAATCTGGCAACTTGTTTTTAATGGAAGCAAAAACTTGCACGATTTAATACTTTAAAGTGTAATAAGAAGAGAAATGTCACACGTAGAGTTCAATTTCTACCCACGGAATTGTGCCCCTGATTTAACAAATTCCAACTTAAATGCTTTCACCACAACTGAAAAATGTTTTACTGACCTCGAGCTCATTGTGCAGCAGAGGTCCAACAGTATTGCTAGGACTGGGATCAAAGAAGCTGTGGTTTTCAAAGCAGCCAGCCCGAAGTGAGCTAAATCCAGCTGGAGAACATTTTGCAGTTCAGCAAGTGTTGAACCCCCTTTTTTTGTGGAGTTTTGTTCAGGATAGATTTTGACATGTCGCATTGAAAGTCTATTTTAGCTTCAGAGGGGTCCCTGGTCTCTCCCGCACTGAAGAATATTGCTGTATATGATGCTGCAGTGACCTGAGTTGTCTTGGATCAGTCTTCAGCCTTGCAGAAGGACCAGGCTGAGCACTGGCATTCAGCTACACTCACCCTTCTTTACAACTAGAAAGTAAAGTGTTACAGCTTTCCTTTGGTCCTAAGTAACAACTTTCCACATGTAAGATTGCATGAAATCATGTAACCAGTGCGTTATTCCTAGTTAAATTAAGAGCAATATCTAGTCTACCTGTACTGTTTTTAAAAATATTTTTTATTATTATTATTATCTTCTCAGCAATTCAGCTTTCACATACTCGAGCACCTGGTTTTAATACTCTGGACATGAAAAATAATTCTGGATGCTGACACCAAACTGATGCATGTTGTAAGATATTGGTCAGGATCTGTCTCATAAGGTAACACTGATATAACACATATTATCACTGTGTGCCAGGTTATTTTCAGCTCTTCATAGTGGGAAATTGTTGTCTTGGAAACCAGAATGTCTGCAAGTTATTACATTTCAACCATTGAACCTACTGGTACTTAGCAGGGATGTTAAGATTAATGTTCATGATGTGTTTTGGAGATGAAGGAGGCACCAAAAAGTGATTTCTGATTTGGCTGTTGAGCCAGCAGGACAAACTGGTGGGAGCAGACCGAGCTGCAGTCAGGTATGAGAACTGATCAGCTCTGCCCTGCCTCTGGGTCTTCTTAGTGTACAATGGCAGAAGAGCGCCAAGGACCCATACCAAGAGCCAGGATACTGAGCTGAATCCTTCTCTTCTGGTTTAACTTGCATCAGTGCCAGCTAAATGCGTTGTTTGGGCAAAGGAAGGACAGGCTGCAGTGACAAAAACATGGCTCAGAGCACCTGCATGAGCACCTGAGGAGAACAGGCATTGTGACATGACCTTGCAGGGCAGACCAGGGGTATTGAAACTCAAACTTGGGTAATGAAAACTCTGTTGCTGAACAGTGGGGTGTCACCAATCAATTCAGAGTAAAATCACCGGTGCCTTTGGACTTAGGACCCCAAAAGGATGACATTCAGAGCAGGAAGCAACCTAGAGCTCACAGGAGGTGTTGTATACACTCACGGGTTTGAACTGCCTCCCCCTGCTTGCTGAAGGTCTGGGTGATCTCTGCTGTCTTAGGAATCAAATTCATCTGCACAACTCCAGGTGAGCGCTAACCTGAATATCTCTAAGAAAAAAGCCAGCACCCAGCCCATGTGTGCTTTATTGCATGAAATTTAGTTTTCTCACTAAGCATATTAACTCAAATCATCATTTTCTTCTTGGCAGAAGCTGTCAAGACACAGAATAGCCTGGCTAGTACGAAACAAGAGATCATGCTCTGTCTGTCCTATTGAACCTGTGCTGCAATAAAGCCTGTCAGGCAAGAGTTATACGGCCAAAGGAGAGAATAAGGTCTGGAGCCCAGGTCTTCCCTATCCCATGTGAGTGCCCTGCTGTAGGCTACTGCCCACGTTCCTCAGTCATCCTCCCAGACATATGTCAACCCACTAATGGCTTTGGTCAAACCATTCACTTGAGACATGACTTACTAGCTGCAGCATTCGTCAGACAGACTCAAGTCAAGACACCCAGATTGACTGACTGAACCAGCGTGCTGCTAACACAGTACTAACAACACACTTGGAAAAAAACCAGCAAAATAAGCTTGACTTTCACCAAGCTTCCTTTGTCCAGATGCCTTGGAGTAATGAAAAAAAAGATCCACATACACAAAGCCTTTCACCTCAAGAAACAAAACTTATTAAGGCTTTAAATGAGGAGAAAAGTCTCTCTTATTTGAGGAGAGGAATAGAGGAAGGATCAGGCAAATTCCCATCTGGCATTTACATACATATCCACTTTTCGCTGCTCATAACAATTAGCATATCTGTGCCAATGACGATTTGCAAGTCTCTGTCTGCGCTGACTTTGGATGTGTCTCAGCTGCAGGGAGGGTGAGCTCCATAGCACTTTGCCATTCTGAGTTGCCTAGTTATCCATATCACCCTCATCCAGAAACCAGGGCAGACAACCAGACGTCTCTTTTTAGTGCATAATGAGGATGTGGTAAGTGCAGCCTAAGACCCAGAAGTTGGGAAAGGATCCCACTGTTTGGGTGTATCCATTCAATTTCTGGGTTTTGGTGAAAAGCTTGGCAAAAACTATGAAACTACAACATAGCAACACTACGTACATGATGCATGTAGATTATGACACCTCTCAAGATGTTTCCCTCCCTCCTGCAGTGTCCCAGATAACTTAGCCAAGCAGATGTTCACCATTATTTTGAACCACGGAAAAATGCAAGATTCACACTAAAAGAAAAAATATGGAACATGGAAGACATCTGAACTATTCTCTGTTTGCTTTGTCTTGCAAGCAATGAGGAATTTGTTTTTTCTGAGTCAGAGCTGGAACTGGAACAGAGACACCTCACGTTCTGGAGGGATCTGGCTATCCAGAAACTCCAGGCACTAGGAAAGACAAGGCCCCGTGTCTCTCCCTCAAAGAAAAGTCCTGCTTTTCTGTAGAAAAAAAAATCACTTTTCTGTGAAACAGTCAGAGAAAGAAAGAAGATATCTTTCTGATGATATTCCACTCATTCTCTTGTTCCAGCACATTATTTTGCCCAGTGGTTGAAGGAGAAAAGACAGACCCAGCTGCCCTCAAGCTGCAGTGGCTTCTGGCTCCATTGTCCTTCTGGTGATAATGTTTGTTCTGTAATTATAACCCCAGCTCCCTCTCAGCCACGAGGCTTTCAATTTCTATAACACTTCAAGACTCATTTCTATCTAGGATGAAATACATCCCTTGAAGTTATCTGGGAAAAGTGTTGGTGATAAAAATCCGCTATTGTCCATGGCTGGCACTGAAGAAAGGCTGTTGGAACATGGCATGTAGCCATTCCCTCCCACCTTTCCTTCCCAGTGTTAGTGCTATAGTTGCTTACCCAAATAAATGCATTGTTCCCCAAAGCAGGGAGAATGAAGTTATTCTGAACTGATAAGGCTCCTCCCTGACTATTCATTGCTTGGACTCCATTACCAGAAAGATGGTCCCCATCTGACTTGGCTGCTTCTCTTGGAATAGCCCCAGATCTTCTCTCTACTCCAAGTAGTTTAACCTTTTTTCTTCTCTGTGCAGCAGATTTACCCACGGAGCACCAAAGAATCACAGAACATCCCAAGTTGGAAGGAACAAAAGGATCATGGAGTCCAGCTCCTGGCCCTGCACAGGAAAATCCCCAAAATCCCACCATGTGTCTGAAAGTATTGTTCAAACACTCCCTGAGCTCTCTCAGGCTGTGACCACTGCCCTGGGGAGCTTGTTCCAGTGCCCAAACACCCTCTAGGTAAAGAACCTTTTCCTAATATCCAACCTAAACCTTCCCCTGACACAGCTTCCTCGCGTCCTATCACTGCTCATGCCTGTTTGCAGCATGGTTCAAAGACAACACGGCTTCTGGAATTGCTGCCCTTTCCAGCTGCCACGTGAAAGGCAATGGTTACTGCACGCAGCTTCTCCTTCCACTCCTAACCACGCCAAGCACTACGGCTCAGCTTGCACTGCTCTTGTAGGATCAGGTACTCACTGACCTGGCTGCCCCTCAGCTTTTCCCCGGGACCAGGGGAAGCCAGCTCTGGGGCAGTGTCAGTGTCTGGCTCCATCCCTCCGTGCCAGGCCTGAGAACAGTACGTTTTGTGCAGTCTCAGGAAATGGCAGTTCTGCCGAAGGTCAGGGTTTGTGAAACAGACACCTTTTTTTCTCTTTTCCTTCTTTTCCCTTTACTGGGGAGTTTCTTTCACTCCCTTCTCCCTCCTCACCCCACACTTTCCCTGGGCCTGTTCCAAGAACAACCCTTGTGCCATTCTCTCCCACCGAAGGCACAAAGAGCTTCTTTTACCGACCCACTGGCTGTTCAGGATACAAAGAAGTTAAACTAACAATGTGGCGATGCAACAGCCCATTACAGGCAGGTCTGGATGAGTCACAGAACTAAAGAGTAGGAAGGGATTTAAGGGGCCACCTTCCCCTCTCCCCCAAGGCAGCCCATGTATTTTCTCCTACTACATTTTCCAGTGACCTGCTATTTCTGTTCCTTTGGAGTACAGCAAGGTCTCGGTTTCTCCTCAGGAATGGTATTTATTGCCAGGATTTATCACTCCTCGGAACAAGTTTGTCCAGTCTTTATGCTTATTTAGAGAATACACTAACTGTGGAGTTCAACCCCAGAACAAAATACCATCTGTAAACAGCATTTTAAGCGCACATTTAATCTTGGAAAAAGGCTAATATTCCTCTCTGAAACCGTTTCTAAGATCTGGGTTGCCTAATGGCTAAGTTCTGGGCAGAGTCTGGCAGAGTGAATGCTGCATGCGTTACATGGTGACTGGCACCATTTTCAGGTACCTGCTGTAGTTTGCAGAGATTTAGAAAGGAAGCTTGACGATTTAGAAAGAAAACCAGAATTACTGCATTTAACTGCTTAAAAAAACCCCCAAAAAACCCAACCCAAAAAACAACAAAGCAAATGCTAGTTCCACACTTGGGTTTCTAGTCAGTTGTGGTTAGACGTGGCATCATCTCAGTTTTATTGGCATCACCCATCAGAGATTTCTGTCCCTTCAGCCAGCCATATCAGAGACATCCACCTGGTTATCCATGCAAGATAATTTGTCCACTCATCTCTGGACACAGCTCCAAGCCATGCACAGTATTTTCCACTGTCTCTTGTGCCTTGTTTGCTGACTGTTTTACCTATTTTACCCTGACTGGAAGGGTATTCTCATTGCTCTAGTGATGAGGGATGGTCTTCAACTTCTTTCGGACTGAACACAAGAGGTTGGTACCATCTCTTTACATGTCTCAGAGTACAGACATCACCCACAGCACTGTCACATTGCAATAGGTCCCACTGAATAACCAGCCCCAGGAGTGTGGCAGCCCAGACGTGTGGTAGGACAGTCCCCCAGGGCATGGTGGTGTGGTGGGACCAGGACCTCGATTCCCACTGCTATGAGAGCTTGCAGTTTTGGGAGGAACCCCTTGCTGGGTGCAGAGGCTGCAGAAGTGCCTGATGGTGATACTCTCGCTCTCCTCCAACACGTGCACAAAGCCCAAGGAGTTCTGCTTTTTATGGGAAGGTGAGGCACTTCCAAGAGTAATAAAACAACCTGAAAGAACACACAGCACACATAAAAATGCCAAATTCAGTTTGTCTTCTGCACCTCAAAATACAGAGGCCACTGGGGACCTACCTGAGATTTTCTCTGCTGTGGCACAACACGGTCTCACCTGGAGGCCAGCTGAGCGTGTTCTTGCTAACAGATGAATAACATTCCTCAAAAGAGCCCATTAAATTAAAGCCTGCTACCGTGATCCAAGCAGGTTTGCAGTCTGCAGCTGCAAAGCATCTGCCTGTGGCTGTCCCTGGATTCCTCATCCCTCGCACAGAGCTTGAGGCTCTCCAGAACAAGTCAGACCCTGTCACCCATGGCATGTCACCCTGCCAGGCACCAGCTCAGTAAAAGGGCACCTGTGTTATGTCCCTGTGCCAACACCATTAGCCAAATATCACTCCCATTATTTCCAAAGAGGTCAAAACAATTTTCGCATCAAGGTCTGCAAACAAAGGAAACCCGTCATCTACAGGGTAAATATTAACAACCCTTGGACTATTTGCAACCTAATTAAACACTTTTATGGAATATTTCCTCTGCATGTGTAAAATCTGGATGCTATTTCTGCTGGGTACGAATCTCTGAGTGTATTAACTACTGTTAGATAAAATAAAATAAAGAAAGAAAAACCCAGCCCAAAATAATGAGTTCTTTAATGTTTTTATTTTAAAAACGTGATTTCAGCGCTGAATAGAATAAGCTGTCTGACTGAGCTTAGTCCAACCTCATCTACAGTTTCGTAACACTAGATGGAGATCAGTGTTGGCTGATAGCGCTAAAATTACTAGTAAGGGTTTTTTTTATCTTTTAGAGATAGGACTTCAAAAAAAAGTTTGATCTCTAATTCTTTTTTTTTTCCTTAACAAAAACCATTATTATGAAGTTCTCTGCAATTTGTCCTGGAACAGCTTCAGTCATGGCTCAATTCAAGTGGAAACTGAATTGAAAAATTTATTTGTTCTTCTCTCTGGGCTTTACTAAGTAATTTTATAATAAATCTGCATGGAAACAGAAGCTCCAAACTTCCGCTTTGTGAAAGAGTTTGGAAATTCTAGACATGCTTCTGCCCAAATCAGAGCAAACCCTCAAATATTGCAAGATTTTACATGAGTGAAAAATTATCTGAAAAATTACCTTTCTATTTGACCAAAATATTTTTTAGAAAACTTCATTTAATTTCAACTTTTAAAGGCTACTTGTACAAAAAGTAAAAAAAATCAAAATCAGAAGATGGTTCAAAATGGAAGGAGAGTGGGCTCAATTTCTAAATGTGCAAATGGAAAGTTTTAATTCTTTGGTAGCATTTTTAATGATTTTTTTTTTTTCCGATAGGCAAGTAATTAACCACCCTTTATGAAAAGGGTACTAATTTTGGCATCTTTTTCAACTTAACTATGTTCCTTCAAAATTTCTCAGACCAATCCTTTTATAATAAAAGGAACACTAATTACGTGCATGTGGAAAGCGTTTTCCATTAAAAATTGTTTTTATTCATAGTGAGGATATGTGTGAGCATCACAGGCTGAAAATAATTAACAGCACCATTGAAGACCAATTTCCATTAGGGACAGCATTAGATATGGCACTTGGCTCACTTCAAACAGAGAACTTCACAAAGTTAATGGGACTAACAGGACCCTTTTCCACCACAAAACAAGGCAGCACGTGTGAACTGCTTTATTGAGTTGGAACATAAGAACACAGTCTCAGAAGATCTGATCTGTGCTCCTGCCTTGGCCATAAACGTGACGAGTGTCACATTTCGAACCTACAGGTGTTACAAAGACACACAGCATCAAATGAAGTTTAAACGCATAAGCAATAACAAAGATTTGAAATTCGTAAGTGTTTCTAAGAGGTTTGAGCACACCTACCTAGTGCAAGTAGCTCTCTAGACAGAGCAAACTCCAGTTCAGGATCCACATATGAGGCGTGTTAACACCCTGAATAGTGTTGGGTTAGTTAAAGCTGCTTGCTGACTTGCTAATCAAAAGCGAGTATTATCCAGGAAATAATGGCTCCAAATAATGATCATGTTCTGAGCCTCAGCCAGTCCAGAAATTTTTATTTTCTTTTATTTTTTTTTAAATCGGCTCCTGATTTTAACTTGCAATAAAAATATCTGTAAACTTCCAGTGGGTTTAGTCAGCTCAGACTGATACAACAAAAGCAGGGGAAGTGAAATTCTGGCATGATCTGTATAAGACTCTTTTTAGCATGCATTTTCCATACACAGGCTTATATTACAGAACAGCTAATCAATGGAAACATTGTGCTGACATCTGTGTGTAAAATCAAGACCTTGATGTTGACACCTTTCAAATATTTATAGTAGTTATTGTACCAACACCTTCGTGATCTTTCAGCCAAGTTACACACACGTGCCCACGTTTTCAAAGAGTTTCCACCCCAGACTCAGGATCACTGCGCATGAATAACACTGATGGGCACAGTGTTTGATTTCCAGCACCAAAAGCTCAGGTCCTAATTCCAAAAAAGTATTTCAAATTAAAATGACAGGAGTTTTAAGGACTCGTGAGGTTTAAATGCAATTTAACTGGATGTTTTCCCTCCTCCACACCACGTCAGAGCAAATGCAGGCTGAGTCTAGAACACAGGGCAATGCCTCCAAGCTATCCCTGCTCCAGGACATCTCTCCACAGTGATAACATGACTTGCCCCAACCAGTTCTCAGTGTCATACCAGCACAGCTGTACAAGGGACAGTCAATGCTAACTCTACGTAGATTCATGTAAGCCTTCTCCCACCCCAGAGCTTCTCAGTGTACGGTATTATAGCATGGACACCCAGTGATTTGGGAAGCAGCAAGTGCTAAATACAACCTTAAGAGAAAGCACTGGATGGGGTCCACCTCACTCGCACATGAGGTCCTGGGTGAGCTGCCCAGCTCCAGTGGTGGTGTGGGATGAGAGGACAGGAGAAGAATGACAGACCCTCTGGAGGCATCTCCCTCACCTTCCACACTACACAACAAACCTGAACAACACTTTCACACTGAAGATGGAGCCTGCGGGGAGACAAGGCTAGAAGCCTGCAAGGCCCATACTGCAGGCAGCCAGCTCTTGTTTTTATTTGCATCCCAGATTGGTCACAGCCTTTTGTCATCACCTGGGACAAATAATTCTCACTGCCTCAGTTCTCACCCATAAAACACAAAGTTAGCACTCCTCTCTGAACAGCTTGTCATACCTCTTAATTTGAAAATCCAACTTAGCAGCTGCACATTTTGGTGTCTTGCTGCTGTGCCTGTGGTACAAGCCATACGTTTCTCCAGAGACGAGAAGCTTCTGTTGATCTCAGACTGGAACATGGAAAAAGAGATATTACAGCCCCCTTGAGAAGATCTCGCTTGTCATTTAGAAGTTTGCTTCAGATTATTAAATATTTTTTTCCAGCAGAGGGGAAAATTAATAAGGATCCAGTATTCAGCATTCTTTGTTTGCTTGAAATTGTGAAGTCTAGAAATATCCCAGGCAGAGACATGGAAAACTGCTTGTGTGACACTGGTCCAACACCTTTCAAAATACTATAAATATATAAATAAAATAGGCACTTGCAAAGTTCAGACACTTACATGGATGTTTTTCTTCTGAGCTGTAGTTACTCCCCATTCATATGTAGAAATTGGATGAGTATCGTATTCATTGCGCGGGCAATTTCTCTGGTTAGATCTCATAGCCAAAATAACAGTCTTATTTAGGAGCTGCATCGGTGTTTTAACAGACTAATAAAAGGCAGCCCTGTGCCCCATCTCTAAATATTGGCACTCAAGCTTTTTGGTTGGAAGCAGTTGCCTTGTATACGTGTATACTTACAAAGATTTTCTGTTTCTGTTGCTGACAGAAAGAAACTACTGTTCTTCTACTGAATAAACAGGTCATTGTGGGTTTCTCTCTTCCATTGCCTCAGCCACTACAGAAGTCCTTAGGTCAAGAATTAAGTCATATTCCTCGGGTATGGCAGTCGCTCTTGGTCGGTAAAGAGGTGACAAATGAAACGTAGCACCTTTGCCCCATGCTGAAGTTAATCCATAAATGCATGAAGGAGTGGAGTACACATGTAAGTTTTGTATTCAGAGAAGTTCTCTTGAGATTTATTTGGTCTCCATATTAAAACATTGGATTCCCCTGCAATGATGAGAGACACATGCAGTTCCTCGCAAAAGGGAATGAACACAGACCTAAGCCGGATTTGACCACCACATTGGAGTCACCCTCACGACTTGAAAGTGTTGGATCTGTGCAGAGGTAGTAAGTTTGCAGTTCATTTTTCATTTGTGGGCTTTGAGAGCAGAACATCCTTTTATCAGTGTGTTCATATGACACAGACACTTGCTCTCTTGGCCCACAAGTGGGTCCAGTGAAGTCTTTGCTCACTGCAGGTCTTCCAGCAGGCACTGACTTAAGTCACTTCCCAAGAATTGCAGGAGGTGGAGAATTCAGTCATTTCGCATGGGAAATTTTCACAAAGGTTAATTGTCCTTCTGTAAAAGTATGTCTGGCTTCAACTTGGCCATGTCTCTGTCCATAAGAGTGGAAGTATGATTGGTCTCAGTACTTTTCTGTGTGAAAGAACGTAGAGACTGAAATTACTTCATCTCTTGACCTTCATTTTCAATCTTCTCCTGATAACCTAAGAACTCGCTTCATAAATCTCTCATTACAAATTATTTTCTTTGGCTGTGAAAAACATTTTGCTGCAATAAAACCTTTCCTATTTTTTTTCCCTTGACCTCTCTCCTATCTCATAATATCTCTACTAAAACATGGATAGTACAGACATAGCATTCCAGGGTCTGTGTAATTAAAGCATTTAATGGAGGTAAGATCACATCCCCCACTCAGTCTTGCTGCTCCTGTTTGCCAAGAAGACTTACGTCTCTTATAGCACTGTACAGAAGGAATCACTTTCACCTTGACATGCCCTCAGCAGGGATAAGATTTTACACATGCCACTATGTCCCTACGTGCAATATTGTAGAGCCACCATACCCTGAGAAATTATTAGAAGCAGCATATTTAATCACTTCTAGCTGCAGTTAAATCATCAATGGTATCCCAGTGACACTGTGAGTAAATGCTTGTCAGTGTTGCCGTTCTATTTGTCTGTGGTTTGGAATGTTTTGGATTACATTAAGAGAAAAATGCAGCTCTTTTTTTTTTTTTTTTTTTTGCCAGACAGGATGTAAATGGCTTTGCAATTTTCAATAATATTCTAACCCGAATTGTGTGTAAGAAACAGCGTAATGTTCCCACACACGGGGTTAGCTCACTGCGATGAGGACAGTTTTATGGCCTTCTTTATTTCTTTGAAATGCAATGCGAAAATGTGAGGATTTTATTTCTGTTATTTAAATGTTGCTTAATCAGCAGTCTGACTCCTGTTTCTGTGGCCTTCTCCTGGGAATCGCAGAGGACTCCAGTAGGCAGGTGCCCAGCTCTTCAGGAAAACATTACCACGTAAAATATTTCACAATGGCCCATTTTCTCCCAACTGTTTGTCAGCCATTCGAATAAAACATTTGATTATATCACAAGCTGCCAAAACATCATTTAAGCAAATTGTTTGGGGGGAAGAAGAAGAGTGGAAAGATGCGAGTCATAAAACATCAAAACTTTGGTGGGAAAAGAATATGACAAAAGTATTTTTCCCTTGTTTCTTTAACAATTAACAGTGCCTGATGCCTCTTTATCCAGCGTTAGAAAATTTAGATGAAAAAAACAGTCTTCTAAGACTAAAAAGTGAATGTACAACAGCTAAAAAGATGTTCCTTTTTTCTTCATGTCGTTAACACATACTGTGTCTTAGCTTACTATTTTTCTACATCTGCACGTACAGAAACACAATTATTGTACAAAATGTAATACCAAATCTCGGGCACGTTTTCAATACCACACCCACAAAAATTCAGAGTGTAGATGTACACACAAGTCTTGATGGTTGGAGAGCTGGGAAAATGTGCCTTGCAGAGAAATGTCAGGCGCTCACTCTTCTGAAGTCCTCAAAAAGATCAAGGGAGGGATGTCATTTTAGTGTCAAAAAGACTACACTTCTTCTTTAAAGACAGTATATATCAGATATCAAAAGGCTTTTTGACGTAGCATGGAATGACTGAAAGTTAAAGACAAAGACATCCCAACAAGAAGTATGTCACAATTATCTAACAGAGTGGATGAGTCTGAGGAAACGAATTGCTAAAAGAAATGATGGGTTCCCAACTCCTGAAAAATCCCCCAGATGCTGCAGTCTTCATGGAAACAAGGCAGTTGGATGTGGTAGAAGTTACTCAGTCAAATATGATGGCTCTGTCATGACAAAGGGCAGAGGAGAAACAAATCTGGCTCCTTTTTCTCTTAAAATACATAGCAGCAAGGCTGATCACACTGCTCTCCACTCTCCTTCCCCAAAATACCCTGGGAAACTGGCAACGCTGACTACCAAGCTCTATGCTGCTGTTTATTGTTATTCCATTTTTATTAAGATAGTGCCTGAAGTGCAGGACACAACATGATAACCTTTGCACAACCAAATTGCCTCTGTCTACTGGCCGCTGTGTTCACACCCAGGAGAAAAACCCTCTTCAACTCTGTTACCTTTCACTGGACCTCACGGGATGCCACAGAGGATACAGAGTGTCCCACGAGCAAATTCCAAGCAGAAATAAGTGTTTAGGAAAGCAGGCAAATATAATGAGTGATATAACCATCACACACATTTACAGCTAATGGCAGAATTTGCATCACACCCTCCTTTTACCCTAAGGGCTATTTGCTGCATTTAAAGTGAACCTGTCTCCCTGTTATATGTAGAATAGGGGAATTCCAAAGCCTCAATACCTGTGATTGTCCTTAGCATCCTCTCCTTAAAAATATCTGTTGTGACCAAACATGCCAGCAAAAGCCTCGGCCTCTACTGAACGCTGCAGCTACCGAAGCCAGCTGAAGTTTTTCAGGGAAGAGAGCTAAAGGACTGCTAGAAATCCCATTCTTCACGTCTGCCACAAAACAGACCCTAATCACAGCATACCTTCCAATAACTCATCTAAGCTACTGAGCTTAGGATCACGAGAGGATCAGCCTGTTAGACTGAACTGGCTAACATTTGCCTGAGCTTGGCTTTGGGGGTGCTCTTATACTGTTACTGCTGGCTGTCTTCTCTGGTTTTCATCTACAGCCTTCTCCCTCTTTCAAAACTTACACTTTATTGCTTCTATTTCAAGATTTTAGCAATATGGATATTCTGAGGCATATTTTTAGCATGTTATTTGACTTCATGAAGTAGATACATGTTTCTAACTATGTTTAATAGGAGTGAAAGGCTGAAATTTTTTTATTCTGTTACGATAGTACAACCTGCAAAAGTCTGGCTTTCTAAGAAATGTATTGTAGCTAGAATGGTTTTAATACATAATGAAGTAGAGGTAAAACTACATAAGGGTCACTAAAAGACCAAACCAAACCAAACAAAACACAACAAAACAAAAAAAAAAAAAACAAATTAACAAAAAAACCAACCAAAAAACCCAACAACAACAACGAAAACTCCCACAAGTAGTCTTTCTCAGAGATAAAGAAATATATTTAATTTCATCTTGTTTCCAATATAGATTTTTTTAAAGGAAATTTCCTTGCCTGCTGCAAAGTATGAAGTTTCTGTCGTCTGTTTCTTTTACGTTACCTTTCAGTTATTCACAGTGGCCCTATCTCTGTTGCTTTTGCTGCTATTGCTCCAGGATGCACAAGGTTTTTGTGCTGAATTTATGGGTTTGTGATGAACATCAGCACCAGTGATCACAGACAGCCCCAGGCTGGTGGGACCAAGGTTCTGGAAGCAGCATTGCTGATACTCCCAGCAGGGAAATGTTTCAGAGCAGAAGCCTCTGGGCAAAACTGAGAGCAGAGATTTCCAACAAGGTGGTTGTGACGGCTCCTTCTAGTTGTAGCTTCAGCAAAGCTCAGTAAGTCATGACAAATTACAAACATTGCTCCGAGGGGAAAATGCAGGGATTTTTGCACTGCCAGCTCTGTTTCCAATCACCTTAGGTACCTCCTTTGTTTAGTTGTGTTCGAAAAGGTGCTTAAACCCACTGCACTTCTCATACTTGAGGTCACTTAATGAAAAAAAATCCAGAGTGTGAAAGTACAGTCTGCCAGAGGAAGCAAGCTACTTATATTCAGGTGCAGGGAAGAACAGGGGGGAAAAAAATGCTTGTGTTTTGTTGAGAACAGTTGGCCCTGAGCTCATCCCACTCTGTGGTTATGCTCTGAGCTGCCCACACTCTTTACATAGCCAACACAGGCAGACACTTCCAAAAGAGGATTTCCCCACAAAAAATGTCTAAATCACACCTGGGGGCATCTTTCTCTGCACTTGAGCACAGAGGATGCAATGCTAGGTCAGGTGGGATAAATCTGAGCTGAAATATGTGAAGAGTGACCCAGGTCACCCAGGTAGTGCAGTGATGTTCCACATCACACCGAGGGCAGAGCTCTGGAGAGGTCATCAGCTTCTCTGAGCATTATGCTTTGAATTCCAGTCCTCTGTGAGCTCTTATAGACTGGTTTATAAAATGGAAAGGGTTGTGTCTCACACACCACACCAAATGAACTTCCAGAAAGCAATCACCTTTGGAAAATTGATAGGTTTCTGTAGGTTTCTCAGAGTGAGAGCTACTAAAGATGACATCTGAGAACTGAAAATAAGATGAGAGGGCACCTGTGAAACCCCATTAGCAGCTCCCTTACGAGCTCCTGTTTTGCTGGTCTGAACCCCTGGCAGGGAGATTTTCTAATGATATGAATCACAATGACACGACAAACGATTAAATCAGCAAAGTCCCGTTTCGTTTACAAGGCTCAGCTTTCATTATTTCCCATTGCAAAGGAAGTGCGAGAATAAAACATCTGGTCCTGTCGATGGGCTTTCAGCCAAAGCTTCAACGTCTGCCACTGAGCTGAAACAACAGCAGCCTGATCTCAGTATTGTCTTTAGCTTTCTCAAAAACTTTTCCCCCCCTGCAACAAGAAAGCAGAAAGAAATCTTCCCTCAGTATTTTATTTCAGGCATAGCATGTTAAGCTGCAACCACACACCAACAGCAGATACTTTCCTTCCACAATCCTCCCACTTCCTAAAGGCAGTAAAGGTTCGTACCAGGGGGTTCATCAGGGATAAGCAATTAATTTTTCTCAAAAGGTATCTTTTACCAAGGTCGATTTTGCAGGAAATGGTACCTTGTTTCTGAACTGCTGGGAAATTATCCCAGGGAGTGTAGGAGAACAGCGAGAAGTACAGAGGTCCCAGTAGAAATGAAGGAATTTTACGTCTGAGATCCTGGTAAGATTCAGAGGAAAATTTATTTCAGACCAGATTCTAACACCTGTGTTTCTACAAAGTGCCTGAATGCAGATAGCCTAATAAATACACTAAATTTTACAGTTCTACAATGTCTCTCATGTCACTAGTGTGAATCACAATTGATTTTAGTACATCAAAGGCCAAAAGTCTGTTACAAAGTAAAGAGTTGAATAAGTTGGGTGGTTTGCTGAACAAGATATACTTAGACCATTTTTTAGCAAAAATATAAAAATAAAACGCTCAAAAGTCTCACAGGTTCAATCTAAGCAACTACTGGCTGTATCAGGAGAGAGAAAAACTCTTGCAATAAGCAGATTACCTGTGTGCAGTTAAGACATCACAAAAAGCCTAATTCTATAAATGCCTCAGCAAGAAGAGTTAAAAAGAATCTCCATCCTTTATTGGATGGGTGGGAATCATAGTGTCACAGGATGAGGAAAAGGCTGAGGTATTTAATGCCTTCCTTGACTCAGTCTTTAGCAGTAAAACCAGTTGTTCTCTGGCTACTCAGCCCCCTGAGCTGGAAAACAGGAACAGGGAGCAGAATGAAGCCCCCATAATCTGAGGGGAAATGGTCAGAGATCTGCTACATCGCTTAGACATACACAGATCTGTGGGGCTGGATGGGATCCACCCAAGAGGACCGAGGGAGTTCATGGATGGGCTCACTGAGCCACTCTCCCATCATTTCCCAGCAGTCCTGGCTCACTGGGGAGGTCCCAGGGGACTGGAGGTCAGCAAATGTGACACCCATCTACCAGAAGCCTCCGAAGAGGGACCTGGGGAACTACAGGTCTGTCAGTGTGACCTCAATGCCAGGAAAGATCATGGAGCAGATCATCTGGAGTGTGATCCCACAGCACGTACAGGACAAACAGGGCATCAGGCCCAGCCAGCACAGGTTAGTGACAGGTAAGTCCCTCTTGAATAACCTGATACCTCCTCTTTTATTTCTTCCTACTTTGAAACAACTGTTTCTAGATGACATAATGTCTAAAATAGTGCTTGAACACTGAGAAGGATGGATACAACTATTGTCCTGCAAAGAAGACAAGAAAAAGTGAACTGATGTTCTTGGTCCCCAGCTCTGCCTGTGGCTTTGCCAGCAGGGTCTGTAGTGACTGCCCAGGACCTCTAGGAAAAATCACATTGGTGCTTTCTTGGATATTTGGGTGTTAAATCTCTGTGACTGATCTTGCAGAGAGGACAAGGTGATGGAAAGCAACATGAAGCAACTACTCATAAAAAACAGCTAGCTCCCCAAGAATTACACTAATACCCAGGAAAGTGCTGTTTGAGCTCCAGTAGCAATCACCGAAGAGAATTCGCTTTGTGTCTGAAAAGACAACTGACATCACAGCTTCCTTTAAACAGCCATTGCTGCTCCAGATGCTGGGAAGCATTTCTTAAGTCAAACATGCCTCAGCAGATGTGGTATCTCACCCTTTTGGTACTCACAGGCAACACATTTTGGGTGAGCTTTCAGCAGACACTACATTTTGTCCGCCTTTTCCTCTTCCCCCTCAGCAAGCAAACGAAGCTGAGCAGCTCCACAGACTGAATTTAGCTCATCTTAAAGTGAGAAAATTCCAGACAACTCACTCCAGTTTTATGTTCGTCCTTCCTTTCTTCCTATTTTTTATTGCTCAGAGAATATGAAATACACAAAATAGATGAAAAATGCATTAGTAGCCTCTTTGTTTTTCTTTAGATGACAATACCTAATAAGTTAAGCTTAGCCTATAGCAAAGCAGTCCCAGATGGCCAGGTCTGTTCTAAATAAGCTGCTTTTATGAGACCAGGATGTCTAAAGAAACACACTTCATAAAAGGAGAAAATGTGCAAGACAGAAAAAGTCCAGTAAAACAAAATCTCTCTTACAAAACTACTACTGTTCAGACTCTGTATAAACATGATTATCAAAGACATACTTCGGTTTTGTGGGAATTTTTTTCCTTTTTTTTTTCCAAGTCTAGAAAGGAAATATTTTAGTCAGATATTTTTATATATTTCCATTCTCCCAAAAAAGAAAAACCTCAAAGGTTCCTTTCACTGGATGTGAAAGCTTACCTGATAAAGAGACATCTGAAATCCTCAGCAGTGAAATATGCACTTACTATTAATATATTAACTGCTAAAATTGCATCATTTTTCTAGAGAGAAAGGTCTCAAGGGTGTGCTCATTAACTTCCTGCTTGCAAGGAGGAACACATCTCCTTTAATTCATGCAGACCTCCAAACTAGATTGTACTGTGGCTTTGTAACATGGAGATTTATTCTGGTTTTCCTTGCCTTTCACTTTTATAGAGATCCCAGGCTATTCTGAAACCATCCTTTAAGAAACAAATAAGCAAACAGGTAAAGGTTTAAAGGTTTGTCATCACCAGGGGATAGCATAACCAGTGAACCATTCTCCATCAGTCAAGTGTTGCCAATCTCCAAGAATCAAGCAAAACCCACTAATTTGTTCCAAATCTTATTTAAAGTAACACATTCCATGAGCAACACAACTACTGGTATCTGCTTTCCCACTATTTTGTGCCTTGGAGTTGGATTTTCAATAGTGAAATAGGACTCACAGTCTTGCTGACACTTTGTGGTGAGTTTTTTTCAAAATGTGTAAACCCTGTTGTGTAAAATGTAAGAGAACATGTTCACATTGCAGCCTGTCCCTCTGTCACATCCCGTCCTGGGACAGCTATTTTTATGACACAGAGAACTCTGTTTCTACTCCTTTTGGTTCCAGACCAATAACCTTGAAAAGACTTAAATGCCCACATTATCACACAGTCCTGGATGATCCCTAAACTTTTGTTTCTTCAATAAACCAAAAAAAAAGCAAAATGGCAGCATGTTATTATTCATACACAGAATAACCAGAGATTGCACTAATTCCTTTTCTTTTGATCAATTGAGCAGGAATACTATTTCTAGGGAGCACAGAAAGGTTCAGGTTTCTTAAATGTATGTCTCACCAATTGCTCAAACAGGCAATTGCAGACTTGAAAAATTCCATTCTGAATGGAATTCTCCTGCTTAGGCTGGAGGTACTTTGTTTTAGCAGGGGTGCAGCATGCATAGTGGTTGGTTTCTTTTCCATGAGAAAAGTTAATATGTTTTCATTTCAGGTCAGACTGGGACAATTTTCCTTTTTAATTTCCACTTCAGGCAGCAAATTGAAAAAATCAATACTCATCATAGGTTTAATTGCGCTGTCTGTGTTCTTTTACCCAACACTCCAGAACACAGCACAGAAAGTGGGGTGTAAAAATAGAAAACAGAGAGTGGAAAATCTGCTACCCAATAACTTATGCTGCAAATCTACAGCCTTGTGACTTATTCATAGAATCACAGAATGGTTTGGCTTGGAAGGGACTTTAAAGATCATCCAGTTCCAACCCTTCTGCCATGGGGAGGGATGCCACCCACTAGACCAGATTGCTCAAAGCCTCGTCCAACCTGGCCTTGAATACTTCCAGGGTTGGAGAATCCACAGCTTCTGTTCCAGGGCCTCACAGTAAAGAATTTCTTCCTAATATCTAATCTATGTCTATACGCTTTGAGTTTAAAGCCATTCCCCTTTGTCCTTGTCCAAAGCCCTCTCTGTAGCCCCTTCGGGTACTGAAACAAGATGTTTGGAGGCATCATCTCATTTTTCCTTTCAGTGGGTGCTGAATACAACCATCAGGTGAGGGTACGAAGTGCAGGTGCTACTGAAACAACATAAATGCAATGGAGGACTGCTGAGCAAATAGATTTAAACACTGGGAGATGACAAATGTTAAAGGCACAAATTACCCAGTCCATTACTTCATCATGTTATGTTGAGAATAATCACTGATTAAATGCTGGGTCGTCAATTGCCAAGTAATGTTTACCTTTGTATCATCCCAAAGTTTCCCTTATCACGGAAGCGTTTGAATGTTCTCAGTTGGCAGCAGAAACAAGACAGTTGCATTAAGTTAAACCTCAGGATTAAATCAGTCTCCAGGGCAAAGGCAGAGTGATTAGTACTCCTGTTTATAAACAGAGTTGCTCTAATCTTTTACTTATAAATTTCCTCCTCCATCTGTTATCCATCAGGGAAGTGAAGCTTTAAGAAATTGTGCAGATGGCTTTAAGGCACTGTAGTTCTTTTGCTAAGCAATGCCTTGGCCTGCTGGATGTGTATCTTGGAAATGGAACTTTATTTGCCAAAACTGCACCTTTTCTAACCCAAGATCCTGCACTGAAGCCCTGTGCAAGGCATTTTTCACTGCCTCTTCTCCATAGAAAATAGGCTCCATTGTGTTGAAAGATGCAATGTGCAGCACCTGGGCCAAAGGATTAAACTTTCATCATATGGGTTTGATACTTAGATTCATGAGAGGAAATGAGTGTTAAGCATCCACTGCATGCCAGGATATATTGAAAGATCCCTTTAGCAGTACATGCCAGTATTTTAAAAATAGGGCACATTAGGGGTTTTTATGTGCTGGAGAACATTATATCTTCTTAAAGCAAAGTTTTCGTGCCGTACTTGGTTTTTTAGTGAAATGAGGCAATTCTCCACAATTTTAGTTATAGCAGTAGAAAGGAGAAAGCAGGAAAGCAACCAAGGGAAGAAAGTCAAAGGAGGTGACAACAAGCAACTCAACAACAATGCAGGTCTGGGTAGCTTTGGGCTGCCCACACATGCACATATAACACAGATATCAATCTCATGATTGACAGAACCATAAATAGTACTGGGGAGATTATTCCCCTGAGAGTCCTGGGGCAAAAAAAGCGCCAGCCTGACCAAAGCCAATGGTCTTCTGACACTGACTTTTGTAAACCTCAGGTTTAACATCAGAGTTCACAAATATTTAGGGTTAAGGTCTGTTGAGGTCAATTACAGACTTGGAAAAAACTTCCAGTCTTAGCCAGGTAGTTTCCATGACTCCAGATCTCTTCCCAATGTGTTTCTGTACATAAATACCACCTGGTGGGCAAAGTGCTGAAAAATCCAATAAGGTATCATGGGAAGTCTGTGCCCTTTGACAGAAAACTTCATGATCTTACAAGCCTATAACTTTCTTACTCACACACTAGCAGAGCAGAGCTCACAGAATTAAAATGATAGCTGTTGTGATGCCTCAGAATATCACAAGAAATTCACATGAATTCAAATGAAAGGCACCATAAAATTCATAAGCACCTCAAGGAACAGGGCCTGATCATCTACTGCAATAAACAGATATTAAATCAGCACTTTTTCAAGGTCACCCCAAGACACCTTTGAACATACTCTTCAAAAACCTGGGGTCGGCCTGTACACAGCATCCTGCCAGAACCATCACAAAAGATTTCCAGGGCATGTTGTTTGAGGTGAGTTACTGCTTACCTATCATGCTTGTCTATCATGGATCGATACGGCATGGCACACGCACGTGTGGTCAGACTCTTCTTCATTAAATCTAAACCATTCAGTTGAAATCCAGGCTCAATTACATGTAACTTCTGCACAATTTTGCACTTTCCATGTTGCATACGATGCCATTAAAGGAAAATTCTCTCTTGTTACCCGTCTGTTCTTCAAAGCCTAACATGGGTGGTTGAATATCATTTGTAGAGAACATGCATTTACTAAGAGAAGATTTATATGCAGACTTTGCTTTAAGAACTCTGTTCTTTGAAGAAAAGAAACACTTTTTTGAGATTAAGACATAGAATCAAGGACATGAAATCCAGGTGAAGTTTTTAGTTCTGTCCAAAGTTATCTATGTCACTCTAGGCAGATCACTTCACGCCTCTCTTTCAACTCTGAATCTCTAAGATGAAGACTAAAGTGGTTCCTCACCTTTCTTGAGTGTGCAAATGCATATAAAAATGTATTAGAGCTTTTGCTTAGATAAAGAAAACACTCATTTTTTATTTATGGGAACCCCTGTAAAATGAAGCTGTCTTGGCTGGGCTGCTAAGTGTCTCTACAATGCAAATATAAATTACACACTTGATCCATTAGTACTAGAATTTTTCATAAAGTGAGATTTATTTCACCAGCTAAAAGCTGGAAGTCTAATCTGAGCTGGCCTTCTAAACTCTGGCCAACAGAGACAGGCATCTCCAGAGGATGATTTTTCTCACTGACAGTAGACACCTGGCACTCCATTCCACTGCCAAAACATGGGCATTTGTGTCACTTGAGACGCTGCTGCACTGCCCAGCTGGTCTCCAGGACATCCCTTGCCACCTCCACTAGTCCTGCGTGGTCTCAGCTCTCCACTGCACTGCAAAAGTCCTTCACTGAAGCAGCCAAATAATTGCACTAAGGGAGAATTCAGCTATTGTACCTAATTTAGGTGTGCAGTGTAGGTGTCTGTGTGTTAATCTAGAGTCCAGGCTGCCTTTGCAGGCCAGGCAGAGGTACCACCAGCACAGCCAAAGGAGCAAGCAAGTGATTCAGCTGCCCTGGAGCAGATGACTACCTCTGCCAGCTGAAAAGCTCTGCAGGCTCCTCCAGCCACACGGACCTTAGATCATCTAATGCTTTGGATTCAGAAGAGTTTTTGCCCCATTTAGAACAGCACAGAATTTACTTAAGAAATTAATTTTAATTATTTATTTAAGAAATTACAAGCAGTTATTGGCAAGCCAACTCCTCTATTAAACAACGCTCCAAAATACAAAAATGACACAGTCCCTAATGTGTAAAACTTCCAGCAGAAAGAATGTACAGAGCAAGCAGAAGCTAAGTACAGAAGAATGCCAGCAACACCGATATTTGTTTTAAGAGAAAGGAAGCCCTGAGTGCTAATTCCTCGTAAGAGAAACATCTCTTTCACGGGTATTCAGAAATTAAATTCACGTCGCTCCTTAAAACTTGCACTTATTTGGGAACATGGCAGTCTTAATGGAAAATAGGATTTATATGTCTGGCAATTCAGCTACAAAGTTAATGATAGTAAATGGGGGATAGAAAGTGGGGTGGGAAGGTTGAAACTGAAGAAGCAGCATCTGACAAGTTTTAAGAAGCACAGTATAAAAGGCGGCTCCAAAACCATCTGCCAAAGTGTCAAGGTGATGGATTTTTAAACATAAATAGATTTTTTTTATACTGTAGACTATAATACATGTGAGAGCAATGCAGCAGGCACAAAAAATAGAGACCACTGAACCACATGGGGCTGGCTGTCACTGACATTCCCATCTTGGCTCATTTACTTTTGTGCACAAAGGCCGAAGGCGCCACCAGGTGATTGTCTAGAGCACCCATCTCACAGGGGCCATGCTGGATGCAACCCATTTTCACTGGATAATCTCAAGATGCTCTGATGGAAAAGGACATCCTGAAGTATGACAGAATCATAGAATGGTTTGGTTTGGAAGGGACCTCAAAGATCTTCTTGCTCCAACCTCCCTGCCACGGGCAGGGACACCTTCCACTATCCTGGGTTGCTGCAAGCCCCATCCAACCTGGCCTTGAGAACTTCCAGGGATGAGGCAGCCACAGCTTCTCTGGGAACCCTGTGCCAGTGTCTCACCACCCTCATAGGAAAGAATTTCTTGCTAATATCCAATCTAAACCTAGTTTGACAGAAAGTAGCTCTGACAGAAAGTTGCATAGCAAACGTGACATCCACAGCCCCACAAAGGAAATCCCTCCCTGGAATCACATTTCTCCCACATCTACTTCAGGTCACACTTAGCATCAAAATCAGTTTTTCTGAGGTCTTTGTTAAAGATGGATGAAAGGCCAACGCCTGCAAATCAGGATATTAGTGTTCCCACCCTCGTGGTGACCTTGAATTTCTTTACTGTCTCACTTTCAGAGAAACACGTTTTTGTGTTCCAGTTCAGAAAGGTATTTAACTGCACCTCATTTCAGTAAGTGAACAAGGGTCTCAAGTTACAGGTAAAGGTACTTTTACAGGTAAATTACAGCAAAAGGTAATTGTAAAGTGTTTCAGAAAACAAAAAGAAAGCTTTCTATTTTGAAGTAATGCACTAACCTGACTTCAGCCTTTCATCATGTGAGGAAGAGAAGAACAAATTCTCATTCTTGTATCACTTCCTTTGTGAGGAAAAACACAACCTCCTCTTTGATATCTACTCAACAAAAGAATTCACTAGAGGTACCAGAGGTAGAGCAAAAAATATTTACAAAAATTTTTTTAGTAGTTGCACAGATACAACTTGATCTCGGAGTGTGAACACATGAGTGGTGCTTTAGCACTGATGCGTTGCATTTTTTGCATCTGGCAAGAATCAGAGTGGAAAGGCAGAAAAAATATAATCGAAATATTACAGGTCAGTTCTGATAACCTGGGTTACTCACACTTCCCTCCTTCACCAGTCTGAATCACGTGAGACTTTTGTGACAGCAGCTGCATGCACCCACTGTATTGCTGCTGACTTGTCTTCCTTGGCCGTGTAGCGGCAGCATAAGACACCTCAGGAAAGACACCAAAGCATAATTAGGAAGCAGAAGAGCAAGATTGCAAGCTCTCAGTTCTCCAGCCTGCTGTGGAGATATTTCTAGGACACCTGAGCTACTCCAAACCTCCCCACACGCATCTCTGTGTGCCGTGATCAAAGCAGGGCCCCTGGTGCTGAGTTGTCATGCTCCAAATTCACATTTCCTTCAGCTTCCCCACGACTGCTAAGAAGACTGCTCAGAGTTCAGCAGCAGGGCTGTGGGACTGTGTCCTAGGGTGGGGATATGGGGAGCCAAATGGTGCCAGTACCATCACAGTAGCTCTCCCAGCAAATGCACAAAGACTTAAAAGCCTGCATTCAGTCAAGCAACTCAAGACAAATCCATAACCACTACAGGAGCTGCTTACTCAAAGATCAGCCTTGACTGAAGCAAGACATGCCCTGCCCACCCCATTCCTGTGGCTCTCTAATAACTCTGCCGTTTTTAGTTAACTGGGGCTACTTCTCACAGCCAAAACAATACCATGTTCAAAGAGGCTCGTCTTGACTGTCAGAGTGTTAACTTTTCCCCTTCTTGTAGATAGGCTGAAGCAGAAAAACAGATTGTGGCTTCTGCATCCCCTGGTCCCCCCACACAATGGGAATGTCATTACAGCCCCGCCGTGCCCCCGAGGGTGGAATAAAAAACCTCTTTCTACTCTGTCTTACAGGGTAGGACATCATTACTCCATGAAACATGATAGCTCAACACTTACACCTGAAACACAATCCACTCTCTTCTCTCTTCATTCTCACCGGAGCTACTACAGCTCCCTTGTTCCATTATGTGAGATATTACTTTCCCTGTCTGAGAGCAGGAGGGAAGACATCAGCTGTTATCTTTCAGCCGATAAAGATCTTCATTCGCACCTGATGGATTGCAATTTAAGGAAAAAAAACCCCAACATCCTCCCTTGGGCTCTGTGAATGGCAGTGCAATAACATTGTGTTAATAGCTCCCAGTCTAGATAAGGCTGTTACTTCTGACAGTAGGAAACGAGGTTTGATAGTCACTGAGATGTTTTGATCACCTGTCAGGGAAACATTATATCTAAGTTTTGCTTCAGTAGAAATATGTCATTAGCATCTGCACCACGTTCCTTACCTGTCTTAAGAGCTGGCACCACACACAAGCCCATGCTTTGGGCATGAATTCACATTATAACAAAGAAGGGCTATGGACCCTGAAACCCTTTTATATTTGACTGTGATTCCCAAAAGAGCATTTTCCACTTCTTTACCCAAACATTCTGAAAAATCTTTTGCACCTCAGACACCCTGCTATGCCTCCTTATTTCCCTTCATGTCATTAGAAGTTGAGAGTATTTGTTCAAGAGGGTCTCTGCAGCCCTTTTTTGATCCTTACCCCCAAATCTACCACATTACTCGAAGAGGAAAAAATCAGACTACCTCCGGTAAAAGTTAATTCAACAAATCTCTATTTTAGGTCTATCAGTATTTCAGATGTTATAACTTTTGGGAGTCTATGAGTCAATATTGTGAGCTGTAATAACTTTCATTTTATCTAATATGTGGTGGTAGGGAATTTAAGGCTCCATCCTCCTCATCCCTGAACTCACTGCTTATCTCTGTGCTTCTCAACACAGAAAGTGTTCTTAGGCTCTTGGAAGCTGTAGGAATTATGATGCTGACAGATATTCTGATGAAGGCTGCAGCAGCCAGGGCAGTGCTGCTCCGCTGTCCATCCCTGAGATGAGCTTTAAAAGCAAGCTACGATGATCTGCCCAAAGCCAGAAGGGTGGAAGAGACTGATTTTTCAGCTGAGAACTGAGCTTTGCTTGCCTTGCCCACCAGGAAATACTTGTGGATATGATTGTGCACATGCATGTGCAAGTCAGCACAAAAGCGTGTGCTCACAGGTATCTCCCTCTGCTTTGTGGGTGCTGTCACACACAAAGATGAACCACTGCACAATAAATTATGCCTGATGTGGGACATGCAGCTGCCTCAGAAAACCCCAGCCAGTTCCACTCAGTGCTGTGCTACCCACGAGAGGGAGCTGACAATCCTCTGGTTGAGTTTGACAGCCACAAGGCTGCTAACAACACACTGGGTCTGGCTTTCCTTTCCCCCTGCATTTTAGAAATATCTGAAACATGTTTTTCATAAAACTGGGGAAGAATAGATGATGTGAGGCAGCTGAAAACAAATCAGTAAAGAAAAGAACTTATTCTGAATTGTTACACATGGACTGGAGATTGACAGTAAGCCTTCTGGAAAAAGCAAACTTTTTAAGAAAATGTTGTGGTTTTTTTGCTGCATTGCTTGAGTTTTTAAAGGGCTCTGGCTTTGTGAGGTGACTCCGGAATAAAGTGTGGCATTAAGTTCAGCCTGGAGTCTGTGCTGAGGGTATCTGACAACAGCTATCATCAAATGGTACTTTGTGCTTGCACCAGACTCCAAGGTGCAGCACAATTTGTAGCTGGTGACACATAAACCGTGCTGCAGCCCAAGGTGCTGTATGGGAATCTCAGTAGAGACAGCCATGGGCTGCTGCTTACCAAGAAAAATGTGAAGCTGGTGAAGCAGTGCCCTGCAGAGCATGTGGAGATCCTTCCTGCCAACCTGCCCCTGGCAAAGGAGATGTGTTTCCTTGCTCCCTTTACCGACCAGGTTCCCAGACAATGATGTACTTCACACCAGTTTTCAGCCCAGGGGACAGTACTGCACCATGCTCCCATGGTGCTCAGTTTAAAGGCACAGAAAAGGCACGATATTATTTTTTGGGCATAGAGCATGATAGGGGATACACATGATAGTCACCCCAAGACATTAGGTTAAGCAGGTAATGAAGAACCAAGCAAATCCTACCTGAAGAGCAGCTTTCTCCCTGGGGAAAGGCAGCTGTAAGCACAGGGTCAGGAAACTGTCCAAAGGTAGGAATCAGGAGTGAAAAAGTACTTTGGAAACACTGAAAATGGCTCAAGGGACAGCAGCACAGCAGGAACAGTGTGGAAACACCCCATGGATGGAAGATTTCTGCTCTTGGAGCCTAAATCTGGCCCTATTTTTAGTTAAACAAATTCTTTGGCAAGGCTGATTGTCCCCTTCCCATTCCATAGCAGTTTGGCCACTGGGGCCTGGAAAGGCTTGTGCTGCATTCCTTTCTCAAGCATAATTCCCAGAGAAACCAGGGCTGAGAGAGGTAAGCAGGAACAGCTTTAGAATGAAAAATATACTAAATTTTAAGATGAGAAGAGCATCCAGCACTATTTTTTTACACGAAGATACACTCTGGTTCTCCACATAGCTATCAGCCAAAATAAAATGAGGATACCCCAAAATAATAAAAAAAAGCTGTGTTTATAAGACTTGACAAGTGATAAAACACAAGTGTATTTTCACTGCATATGCTCCCTTGACCTGTCATGAATCATTGCAACAGGAAAGGTATTGTAGCTGTGTGAGCAGCAGCGCAGAGTGCCATTTAAATTCCCCTGCAGATGAATAACTCCGCAATTTAGCGCTCCCCCAGCAGCAGACCACTGTAAATAACACCTAAAATGCCCAGAAACTCCCATGATGTCTCTCTTAGGCCTTATATTGGAGCTGACTGAAGGCAGGAGAGGTTCCTCACTGATTCCAACAGGCTTTGGTTGGGGCCATTGAAGCACAGTAAATCTACTGATAATAGAGGGAGCGTTTGGGGGTAAATCTGCTGTAAAAACCCCGAATATCATTGCCCTTGCACAGCCTGTACTTTGCAAAGAACAGGAGACTACCTTGGAACTACTGCAAGACATGTTTTACTTTCAAAGCCATAACGGAGCCTAATTTAAATGGTGTTTTCTGACACTCTTTTTACAATTGCTACGACTGTATTACATTTCAGGCAAGGCAGCCCACTGGGAATCCAGTGAGAGCAGTGTGCAGAAATTAGTTCTCGTGTTCACAATCCATTAGTTGGGCATTTTCAGCTCAGGGACACTGGTCCCATCCCTTCCTTCTGCACTTATTTCAGAAATTGAAGAAATAGTTGCTGCCCAGAGGAGAGAGCCCACAGGCTACAAAGACGAAAATGGTCCCCAGGAGGGTCCTCACGGTCAAACTCAGTCTACTGCAGACTGAATTATGAAATGCAATCTGAAAACTGTCTTTATCCCTGAGGCAACAAGACTTTGTTTCACGAAAAGAAATTGAATTTTCACTGGAAAAGCTAGTTATAGATGGGAGCGAATTCACACAAATGTGTTTATTCAGAGAAATCCTTGCTCACAGTGTATTTTCCACATCCAGCCAGGCGTAGCAATGGGAAAGCAGAGCCAAGGCACTCTGAAATGTCTTGCAGACAGTTACGACTCTGTTGAGGAGCTTACATTAAACAAATTCTGGTAAAGTTAAGGAATTTCTGTATTTAACAAAGTTCCTTTGCCTGTTCCCCCATTACTCAAAGATTTCTGTGCATTTCTATTCATTCTTTAATTTAAAATATGTGTATCAATTAGTTTAACTAAATACTTCTCAAGGTTTTTGCTAAGTGTGCTTGCTCTTCAGTGTGGCTTCTGGGACCACTGAGACCTCTCACAGGGATTTCAGATGTATTCCCATTGTTTTAAACAGTACTCCAAGTCCTTACTCAAAATGATAACAACTATCATGCCAAAAAATTGACTGAGCAACACTTAAAATCCTGCAGGGAAACAAGAACCAAGGCTCATTAAAAAGTGTTCCCAGATTTCCCACTCTTCCCTGTCCCCCAAACCCCTCCATGCTCAGCCTTTGCAGTCAGGAATGTCAGGAATACCAAACTGTGTGCACATCCCCGTTTCTCCACACCACCTCTATCCAAGGCTGAAGCACAAGTGCTTCCAAAACAGACTTTGTAGGAGCTTTTGCTATCAGGCTGCTTCCTTTGAGGTTGAACAAACAGAATAAAACACTTTAATTTAAAGAGAGCACTCTGAAAAGGGGTACCCTGTACTGGCCCACGGACCAAGCTGACATTTTAGTAGGAACTGTGCAGCTTTCATTCTGATGAGCTCCTAGATGGTTTTCTCCAAACCCAAACAAGTCAGTGTCCATATGGAACCTAAAGAATTTTTCAGCTGGAGGGGAGCCATCTCCATGCTGAGAGCACTGGATTCATCTTCATACAGCAAATTTGAAAATAACCCACATCACAACTGGGAAATTGTTCCCTCTCTGTTTACCAGCATAGTTTGTCACCACTTGTATAACAAGTTTTCAGGATGAATCATGGACAAACTACACGGTGTCTCGGAAATTTCACTTTTCCTCTAAAGAACACAGTTAAATTTAATTGTTGTTTTTAAGAACAGACCAACAGGCAGCTTATATCCACAAAATATTCAACAAAGCACAAAGACACTGAAACCCAAGATTTTACCAGTTATGATAAGATTTCAAGTAATAAACAGTTGTGACTTATAATCAATGAAGCAAAAGTCAGAGTATCTTCTCTAGGTTATTTCAGTAAGTGAAGCCCAAATCCCACAGCTTTCTGGAGTCAATGGAAAAGTTTGTATCTTCAAAAGCAAAAGGATGTGGGTATTTCAAAACCATCAAGAAGACCCAGTGGCCCATTAGGTGCTTTTCTCTGGCACCAGCTGTCCAAGAAATAATAACAATGCAGTAAAGTTGATGTGAAGCAGAATGGCATGAACTGACTTCCATGGCTTCCAGTCGTGGACCAAAGCATGGAGATAACAGCACTTACCTCCAGTGCAGTTTGATACCAAGATCATAGAATCATAGAATATCCGAGTTGGAAGGCACTCACAAGGAAAATCGAGTCCAACCCCCTGCAGGCAGGGGGGAAACCTGAACCCATAGTCTTTGGCAAGAAACCTCACCACTGTGGTTTCAAGTGACATTCTGTGTTTTGAAAAAAAGTGGGCTGGCCCCTCTCCCTTTCTGTAAACATTGGCCACATTAGAGGAGTATTTTGGTTTGGAGCAGTTGTGCACTTCGGAAGCAACCCCCCATTGCTCCCTTTACCACAGAGTTCACAGAGGTTGCTCGGTTCACACAGCACTCTTAGATTCCTTTTGTGGGAGACAAAATCTCACCCTCTGTTCACCCCGGATGTTCTCCTGCAGGGATGTGAGGCTCCCAAACTACATCCTCTGGACACTACTTCAACCCATGTGCCTGGCAGCACCTTTCTGTGCAGGAAACCACTCTGCAAATCAGTGGAGATAACCCCCCTGAACCACATCACGTGTGGATGTCAGGACCTCAGCAGCAACCTCTGGAAGATACTAATCCAAGCCTTCTCTGCTAAGTTAGTTTAGGAACAACCTTGTAGAAGCTTATTTAAGGGGTTTGTCCTTCTGCATTAGTCACAGACTGCTGTGAGCAGGGCTGAAGGTCTAGCTCTGTCCTTAGCACTTTCTTCTGGCAGAAGTGTTACCTCAGTTTTTTTTCTGGCTTCTATGATCCAGCTCTTAGCTCCCTACAGGTCCCTGTGCCTTAGGCCAGGAGTCTGACTTCCCTGAAGCAGCAAAAGCACCTAAAAGTCATCTGCTATAAATCCATGTGTTACTGTGTTGCTGTTCACAGCTGAGCACAGCAGTGGCACAGGGTGGCCGGACACTGGAATTGAATGATCCAGGTGACAGACACTGGACATCAGCTGGTTACACCTTGAGAAATGAATGGTTTCACTCACAGCATCAACATTAAAAAATCTGGCTGGTGGAAGCAGCCTGGATCTGGAACAGTGCAATAAGAAAGGAACTGTAAAAGCAAATTATCCTGAGGAGGAGGATTAGCATAGGATTTGGTAATGATGTTTGAATTAGCTTTAACAAATAACCCTCAAAGGGAATAGATTTTGGCTCTATCCTGAACACTAAGATGTCTTTGAACTACGAGGGATCCCACAAAATCCCAGTCTATTTGCACTCCTTTCTGGTAGTGTAGAATCTTTTTGTCTTTTATTATGTTGGCTGTACAGCCCATGCATTACCTTTGAAATTTCATAACTTGTTGTGTAACTTCTTTTGCTTTATATCCTGGCCTAGCTTGCTTTTAAAACCAGCTGTGTCTTTTCAGCCGAGGTGAGGCTTTGCAGCTAGCCTACATTATGTAAACATGTATTGTAACATCCCCAAACCTGCAGTTAGTCAACAAAAGATCAAACAGACCCTGATGCTTTCATGGTAGCCATCAAAGTCACTCAAACTTTCTCAGTGAAAGCTGCCAGCTTGCTTTTTTTTCGTCCAATGACAAAGATAAGGCTATTTGTCTTTCTTTCAAAGTTACAAATAAATAAGGAAAAGGACGGTAGTTTAAAATGATATCTTAATCAAACCTGTTCATCTCAGAGTTTATATTTCAAGCCTTTACCTGCATTCCAGAGTGAAGTCAAATGTCAAACGTTCTCCCTTTATCTTCTCTCCTTGACTCAAAAGAAGATCTGTATCTTTAGAGAATGAAACAACTGTTTTCCTTAAAATGTTTCAATAGGCCTCGGTTTTGTAAAACAAGCCACTTCTCTGGCAGGTGCTTTGATTTCAGAGAATTAATGTAATTGCCACAAAAGGGCTGACAAACCCCACAGCTACTGGAGTAAAAGGAGAAGGAGCTGCATGGATGTACACAGCATGTCTGGGCAGGCGAAAAGATGGACAGTGAGGGGGGCTTGGTACTGACTTCTTTAATTTACAGTCTCTTTTTCCATTCAATCCATTTTGGTCCTAAGAGGATATCAAGGTATCATTTGCTTTCTCCTCTTTCCTAAATCAGGTTTATCAACTGGATCAGTTGTGGGTGTTCAGAAAAGGAGACGAAACACAGTCAGAGCTGTAGTAAACAAGATGTGCAGAAATATGGTTTATTTAGTCTTCACATAAGAGGACTGAAATGGAGCAGTAGAGACTTACAAAGCAGCTGCAAAGGAGAGAGAGACAAACAGCTCTTCACGTGCACTGAGGATAGGGCAAGGAGTCATTCGTTTCAACATCACTGAGAGAACTTCAGGTTGGCTATCCTGTGAGACTTTTGATGTGATTAATTTTGTTCTAGGAAATCTTGTTCAAGAATCTGTGAAACCTCCACCACAAGAGGGTCTCATAAACAGCCGAAGCAGGAATGATTTAAGCGTCCATGAGAACAACTGATCCTGCCTTAGAGGAATTGTAGAGTTGTAGGATAAAGTACTTCTGTGAAATCTCTTCCAACAGTATCTTCAAATACCTTCTTTTATTTTCTCAAAAACCTTGGATTAAGACAGGACTCATGGCTCAGAATTGATTCAAAGTTTGGGGTTGTTCATGCCTTAGCCAACACTTTGGGTTACACTGCTCTCTCCATTTCTCATCTAACCTTTCAACTCATGCAGAGTGGGGTGAAAACTGAGATCCAAGCAAGGTACAAGCACTGGGACCATAACCCTCACAGGCAGGCAATCCCTTGCTGTTAATATCACAGCCTTGCAGAGCTTTTTCGCCTGCTAACATCTAATCTCCACTGTCTTTAATCTGAATCCTGACCCCCTCTCTTTCCTGCTCAAGTGGCACCTCCTCAGGGACAGGAACTGAGTGTACAACAGCAAACCTGTTGTGGATGCCAGGCTCAGGAATGATCATGGACAGAAGCTGTTAAAGTGGAGTACAAGGCCAAAGCTGAGGGGAAGGGGAGACAGGCTGCCCAGGTGCTGCCCTGTGCTGTTAGATCTGTTCCTCTGCCCTTCTGCTCACCCACGTAACCAAGCCCAGAGCAGAAAGGACAAGCTGCCTCTCACCTGTCTTGCACCCCCTTGCAGGTAAGAAAATGCTCTTTTTATTCTTAAAACTGGATCATTATTTACATGCAGGCAGATAGTGCATATTTTTGGGAATTAGATACAAAGGCACTTTTTTTTTTTCTCTGCAAGTCCAACTCCTTCTAATTGTGAGTACAACTAACAAAAGAGAATAGCAGGCACATAGAATAAGTTTCCACTACTCAAGTGCAGCCAGGAAGAGGTTGAGAAAATATTTTGATGCCCATTAAATCATCTGAAAAAAACCATTTCAGTGACATAAAGGGCTTTTCCTTCTCTTCCTGTTTTACACCTTAGAATATATTCTTAACCAGTTTTTCTTCTGAGTTCGTATTTAAGTTACTTGCTTCTCTGTAGAAAGCTTCACTAGTGCTAAACCTGTGCAAGTCCTCTTGCTGGATGTGTAGGTGCCAGGAAATCACACAACAAAGCCAAGTGCCAGCCTCCTGGAGAAGGAAATAATCATTTTTTGTGTAATTGTGGCTTCCGGATGCAAATCCAGAATTCTCCAGTAAGTTCTATTGTAGATAATTTTTGATTCCTACATTTCAGTTTCAAAATCATGTCATGGGCTCCCACTCTGCACTCTTCTTTCCTGATGATGTTCTTCACAGCAGGAATGTGCAGAACCCTCATTTGCAGATGCATTTTCTTTCCAACCATCCTGCAGAAAATATTCTTAAATAAGAAGTAAATATATGAAGTACTCAATGTAAACATTTATGAAGGCCAGACATAGGCTATGCAGAGGTACTAGCCAGTCTGAAGCTGTCTTGGCACAGTCCAAAGCAGTCTTGGCTCCATGTCCTTGCACAGGTGGAAGGTTGGTTCTGAGCCTGCAGGAATTGCACGGGCTATACCTTTGAAGGACACTCTGAAGAACTGTTTACAGTAGTAGTTTTGTCTAATCTCCAGGATCTTGACTCTTCTTAACACAGAAACTACTCAATTACCAAATGCCCTTTTTAATTCTTTCCCTGTCTTTGCTGTATTTGTTTGGACACTCCAACTGCTGCCATTCCCTTCCAAATGCATTATCGTCCTCTCCTTCCACTCCTTTCTTTGTGGTCCAGATTGCTGCTCCCTTTGCCTTCTTACATCTCTCTTCCCTGTTTCTTCTGTGTCTAAAGCATCCTGCCAGCTCCTCTGTTTACGTCTCTGCCTCATTCAAATCCCCTTTAGCAAATCATTCCTTTCAAAATGCCCACAAAGAGAAATAATGGGCCAAAAGAACACCACGAAGTCCTTCTCCTCTTTGACACTGTCACGCACCCTGTCTCCTCTGTGTTCAGTCCTTTGCAGTGGGGCTGCCCTTCCCCTCTCTCAGTCATGCCCAATGCCAAGAAACTTCCTAAATAATTAGGGGATGCAATTTGGCTTGGAGAATGAGTCACTGACCTTGCTCCACTCTCAGCCCTGCCATTAAGCTGCTAAATGACCTTGAATAACTTTTTTAACCTCGTCTGTCCCAATTTGTCTCATCCTGTGACTTTTTTCAACAAAATGTGTAAGCTCCTGGGATCTTCTTATGTGCTGCTAAACAAAAGGGACCTATTTTCCCATTGACTGGCTCAGCTGGGATTTATCCCTGTAACCACAGACATCTACACAGTCAATATCTACACCAGAGCTACTCAATGAAATTCCCTAGACAGTCAGAGGGGAACAACAGGATGGTTTAGGTTAAGTTTCACCTAAGCAAATGTAGGTTTTATATCTGGGATGAAATTAATCACTTCATCAGAATGCTTGTGTGTTGAAAATAATTCCCCAAATATTAACCAACTGCAATTCTTTGATGAATTTAGCTGAAATATCAAAGTTATTTTTGGCAAACTAAATTGCCTTTTTAAAATATATTTTTAAACATTTCTAGATATTTAATAATTTTTTAGTATTTTTTTTAATAAATAAATTATTCCATTAAAAAAACATACCCAGATCTTTTGGGAAATACTAAATACTTGAAAGGTGATTTTTCTAAGTCTTTCCAGTAGTTTCTTTGTAAATGGATTCTGAACCTTTGCTTTCCGAGGAGGTTTTACCACATTTCACACTCCCAAAGGGCTGTAACTGTGCACAAGGTGTGAAGACAGGCAGGTACCAGTGGGTCAGCACCAGACCCACCTCAGAGGTCCCAATTTGGTTTTACGAAAGCAGAAAGCAAGAGCTCCTCAGCATCTTGGGAACCACATCAAGTACCTAAACCTGGACAAAACACCACAAAAATAAGATGTGACCAAGACACTTTTCCTGCCTCAAATGAGAACTTCCATGAAATGGCATCTGCTGAAGAGCTCATGGGAAGGACTGTTCCGTTTTCCTACCCCAAGGAAGAAGCTTGGGGAACAAAACACCTTTAGCAAGGCAAGAGATTGAAAGGTCCTGTCGCACAACAAATATGCAGAAATAAAGGAGCAGGAACGTTACACCAGTCACTGCTAATCAACATCACCTCATCCAGCTGAAACGGCAGTAAATTTGGGAGTGTCTTTGAAAAAGACTAAATAACAGAATGAACTTAAAAAGTCAGAGTTTTGCCAAAACCTATTATACGCACTCTACAAAGGGGTGTCTGTGAGCAACAAGGAGGGAAACAATAATAATAAACTGGAGGAATGGCTTTCACAGGATAATAAATGAATTGCAAATAGCACATGTCAGCCACACTAATTCTGAAAGAAAACAGTTCCAAAACAGAAATAAAATGTGACTGGGACAAATAGCTTCTTCATCCTTAGAAAATGAGAGACACTTCCCTGAGTAAAGAATGAATTTATAAAAAATTGAAACATTTGGATTTTGGATGCTATTTTTGGGCCAAAGTAAAAAATTTTATATATATATGTGTATATTTTCACCCATTCAACCACCCCAAAATCCAAAGCACCTAGAAAGATTAGTACACAAAGTATGGGGCCTGCAATGCCCAGTCAAAGAGAACTTTTAAAACCCACCTGAAACTGGATAAGGCACAACTCAGTGAATGGATATAGCCCTAGGAGAAAACCTTCCACAAGGAAGAAAATTCAGGCAATTAATTCAGTTGTTCATCACATTTATTGGAAATGCCTGGGCCAGCTGTATGAGGCTGGAGAAGTCATCAGGGACAGTGGAAAATGGAGATGGATTCCGATTCTGTAAAGGAGACAGAGGAGTTAGTACCTTCCTGTGAAACTCTTCCTCCCAGAAGGAAGGGTTGATAAAATATAGAGGCTTAATTATTTCAGATCATGAAAATTTGATACTCCAGAGTAATACTGCAGTGGCTTGTAATTCTGAAAACTGGAATTTGATCAGCTTATTTTGAAGCCACCTCTGTATACAGCAGCTGGAAATGTAAAGAAGAGGAGATATAGCTAATGAAATGCACACAAAGCTGTATTTTTTATCTTTCTAAAGCCTCTTGAGCCATCCTGTTCAAGGAAGAAACAGCACGGAGACATTGCAGAAAATGAATAGAAAAACATAATTTTCTTTTTTGGAGGACATATCTGATGTTTAGAGCTACATTTTTGTGGCAGTAACATTGTGCAGGCCTGTAGAAAATAAAAGTGATGTTCAGGTGCTCAGAAACAGCCCAGGAACAGCCACAGATGAATCCACACTGTGATATTCCCATCTTGTTTGAGGTAAAGCAGTGACAACCTGCATCTTCAGAGACTCACTTTGACAGGTCCTCAAAGAGGCTCAGCAGAAGTCTTGGAATCACTTAGGAGTCCTAATAGTTACGGCAAAGAGTTTTAGAACTGAACAGGACTAAAAAAAGAAAATATTCCATAGAAATTAGTATGCAAAATAACACAATGTCATAGAGAGTCGGAGCCTTTTTGTGGAAAACCTAAACATTCTGCTTTGAGGGTGCAAATTTGTACTAAACTTCCCTGAAGAATTTAACCACTGGTTCAAACATAAACAGTTCGCACTTCTTCGGTTAGTAAATAATGTTCTGCTTCTACACCAGTAGTTGTGTCTGACTTCTGTAAAATTAATGCTTATTTCTTTCTTTTTGGGCAAAGAGCAGTTCTGATGGCAGTCAGTAAAGGAAAGAGATGCTTGAGAAACAGAAGTAAGAGAGTGGCTTTGTAGTGAAGATTCATTTAGACAATTTAGTATCTATTACAAGCTGACATCAGGCAGTGTCTGCATGCAAATGTGGAGAGGGAGTGAAAGGGAACCTTGCGCAGGGAGAAGGTCCTTTTCCTTCATTATCATTTACAAAGCAAGTGAGTGACATAAGTATGGGATCTGATGTCTGGAAACACACTGGACATGTGTGTCACGAGGCTCCAGGGCTCTGTGCTAGCACCTTGTGCCACTATCATGTTCAGGTGCTCTCTTCATCCAGTTGACTTTGAGAATTTATTACCATTGTGGAAGGGGTCTGTAATCTCACATCAGTAGGATGTGGCTGTCTGCTGCTGCACACAAGGAAAACCTTTGTCCCTTCATTCCTCGTCCCTTGGGCAAAACGGCTGCATTTAGGGGAAGGTAATAAAGATCCTCTCAGATGCCACACTGTCTCTGTCTGGAAAGCAAGAAAAACAGAAAGAGGGTGAGACACAGGAAACGACAGTGCATGCCCCGAAACTGTCAGTGTTTAAGAGGCATTTGGACAATGCTCTTAATAATATGCATTAACTTTTGGTCAGCCCTGAATGGGTCAGGAAGCTGCACAAGATGGTCACTGTAGGTCCCTTCCAACAGAAATAGTCTATTCCATTCCATTCTGTTCTGTTCTATGATCAGGGATAGAGGGTGCATTCCAAGGAGAGGGGTCAGCTGTCTTTGCCTTCAGATCACGTCAGGAAAACAAGCCACGGATTGCTCACGCAGCATGACAGTAGTGATTACCTACACAAAACAATTCCTGCCACGCTCTACGACCACTCTGTGTGTGAGGAGGGACGGGAGCAAGTGAGGAAGGTCTTGCACCAGGGCAGGTGATTTTGAGCAGCTTCCAGATGGCACTGGCACAGTATGTTTTATCTATCTCATGAAGAAAGTGGATCTGTCATTCCAGCCATTCAGAGAGGGTTTCTTTTCACTCTCCTGGAAGTGTTTGACTTTACCTGGCAGTTTTTGTACTGTTAGCCATGAAATAAAGATTTTTATCAATTGCAGTGGAATAGCCAGAACTTCTTTATCGTCAGTTCTGTTGAAACAGGAGGCCAGCGATGACTGGAAGAGCTGGCAGCCTGTGCAGGCTGACATGAAATATGATTTGCTGAGCTCTGTCATTCAGATAAGGACAAAGGACCAGGTTCAACTCCGGGAGAAAAATGTACTTAAACAAGAGTCTGCAATTTTGCAAGACCCAAGGCAGCAGAGGGGTATGGGTGGGAAGATAATTCCAAAGTGGGGATTGTGGAAATAGCATCCAAAAGATGGAGGATAGATCACTGGTGGCTAAAAAAGATTTACAAGGTTTTGTGCAGAAAGGAAGGGACAAAAAATCCATAGTACAAGGTCAAGTGTTCAAAATCTTCCCACCACTCTCATCCAACCCTTTTATTGCACAGAAAAATAAAAGAGATATCTTGGGTACAGGTTTAAAACAGGCAATCGTTTGCTTGAAATGACACAAAAAGATGGGTTTATCCTCCCTGCTGAAGTACTTTCTCTTGCATGATGTCGTTAAGTGGCCAGAACAAGATGGCTCAGAAGAACAGTAGGCAGCTTTGTAACGTGTGATACCAGAAAGGAGTCAGCAGGGACAATAATCTGAATGTCTCAGACCTGATATTAATTCCTTTTAGACCAGCAGTCGATTTGGAATACTCTGTTAGAAAGCATTACATGCCATACCCTGATTACAGCACTCACATAGGAGAAATACTGTTATAGTGCAGCAGCCCCTGCCTTGGCCTCCTCAGGCCGGAGCACACGAGACAATACACTTCCCACGAGCCTTTCATCACACCAGACAAATGTCTTCTGCAGAGAAAAGACAGAAAAGGGAAATTTGATGAAGGTGGGGCAGGAGAGAGGAGAGGAAGGAGGGAATGGGGAGGGATGAAACGGTGAGCACAGAAATGCAGCGGCTGTGCCGAGGGATTGCAGGGCTGTGCACCCCGATTTTTGCAGCACATGGTAGCATTTGCTCACTTGAAGGACAAGAAAAACCAGCACAGGGACCTCGTCCTATGCCTCCCACGCCATTGACACAATCACTGCTGGACCACGGCAGCAGCAGATTAACAAGATATTACAGATATTACTGCAGTTAAACAATGAGTTCAAACTAAGCTGCTAAAAAGCATTTAAATTTCTCTTTCCTAATTGTTACATCTCAAAATATTCCTTGAAGGCAGTTCCTCAGCAGAAGCTGAAGGAAAACAGCCTGGTTACAGTTTAACAGACTAGTCCCAGAGAGCTTTTCATAAAATAGTTACAATATTATAAATGAGAAATGTTGTAAGAATAGCTAAAATGGGAATTTGCACGAAGTATGGTGCCTTTTATTTGCATATGACCTCAATGATTATGTGCAAGATTTGGCCGTCTTCAGAGTAAGTGCCACATTCTGGTTAGAGAAATATGATGCCTTTGTTTTGGCAGAAAATAAATCTCTTAAGGTAATCAAAAATTCATGTAACATATTCTAAAAATATCCCCTCCAAAACTGTCCGTGCCAGACAAAACAGGAGAAAATATTTGCCTTTGACAGGGGTATTGGTCTATAAAACGTTTTTTTTCTTCTCCCTTCTTTGCCCTCTTGATTCTCTTCCAAGCTCCCCTCTTCTGGTGCTTTCAGAGGAACAAGGGCTTCTGGGAAGGAACAACTTGAAACACAACTTTGTCAGCTATGCCCCAAATTTTATTTCCACTGAGGAGGCCCTTTGCACCGTTCTAGCAATTTAGAGAGGGATTACATCCATTTCTAGCTCTTTAGACTTCTCCTGGCGTGTATAAGGCCCTTTGTAAGAACAAGGGCTTAGTATGCACATTATTGCAAGGTTGCTTTGGATGCCCTCTTCCCTACATAGGAATAAATGGAAGTGGATCTGGAAAAAATGTTTCACTTCCTGTGAAAGTCAATCCACCTAGTCGGGACTCCTCATAAAGAGAAATACTGCTCAAGGCAGGGATTTCTCTGAATAAACTAAGTGTCTAGGTGTTCAGGAGGTGGATTTCCTTTTCAGCAGTGCACACTAGTGGCTTTATAATGCGGCAGTGACGCAAAACCCCTCTGCCAGCTTAAAAATACAAGGTTTAGGATCACTGGAACAGCAGTGCAGAGCAGCTGGACTAGTCCACTGTATCTGTCCCTTGCTATACCAGTTGTAGGAGCTAATTTAGACCAGCTGTGGCTTCCTTGAGTTGGTCGCTGCTTGCCTCTCCTTTTTAAGATGGAGTGAGGAGAGATTGCACTGTTATAGCTCTCCAAGATGGGATTTTGTTTACTCTCCACTCTTCTTCAAAGGCAAAACAGCATCAAAAAATTATGCAAGTTTCTGACTGATATTCTCACAAAATGGGGGTTTTTCTTGGGTGTGGGGGGGATTAAAGTTGTTTTTTGTTCAGCAGAAAACAAGTCACTGGAAGGATGGCATTTCCAAACAACAAATATCCCACCTGTGTCTTTGACCTGGCACCCTGTCACACCAGAAGAGTGATGGATTAAAGCTTTTATACAGTTGACTGCTGCTTCTGAGTCTCATTTTTCCACCGAGGGCTCTATTTCCCCATTAGCAAATGTTTTTATTTCGGGCAGACTACAATGGCTTGTTTGTGTTTGTTTGGCAAGCCATGGGTTCGCCTGGTCAAAGGAAGGAGGAGACACAGCCCATCCCTTATGTGACAGTCTTTTAACAGCTCTGAAAGGCCACCGACAGGCAGCAGTCCCTGCTGCTCCCACGCTGCACTCCAGGCAGCCCATTACTGAGATAAACCAGTATCACCTATTAAGCATTAGCTGACATATGGCTTTTGAGGGACAAAATCAGATAAGAAAGAGCTTAAATACTGAATCTACTTGAGCAGGCTTTAACTTCTCCATTTGCAAGGAGGAAGAACACAGAGGCTTATTCTGAAGTCAATCATTTCAAAATGCAGTCAATAAAACCAGTGTAAAAAAGCAGCTGGTAAGTGCAACCACGTGTCAAATGAACCATCGCTTTTTCTAGGAAAGAGGATGTAAGAAAGTCTATGGGACCACTCTTTTTCCTGGAATACTATACATCTAAAATAGGAGCTTAACAGAACACCACTAAGATCAAGGGACATTTGCTGTTAAAGCTCAAAGGAATCACAGGCTTCCTTAACTAAGGGACCCTCAGGGCCTGAAGGAGCACTGAAAATGGTCTTTCAGCTTCTCTTTGTCTCCTTTCTGATCTATTTTTTATTTGCAGTTATTTGCAGTTATTTGCAGTTATTGGCAGAACTAAATCCTTCTTTCTCCTAATTCTCAATTCATACTTTCACATGGAATAGGCTTAACAGTTGTTAAAGACCCGTGACAAACTGGCATTCAGAAGTCTGGAAATACACATCCATATTTTTGTGCACATGTAAGTACAAAGAGGGTAGCAAGGATTTCAGCCTGAATATTCAAAGAAGTCCTTCAGGTCTTCAAATTTTGTGACGGGGCTTACTGTTTCCAGTGACCTTTGAGAAATGCTACCATGTTCCTGGTCCTTCTTTCCATGCAGCCCTCAGAGATGGCAGCTCAGCTCCCTAATTAATAGTACTTCCATATTTTTTGGAGCCAAATAGTAAAGAAATTATATCTCATCTATGATCCCTTAGAACCCTTCAGATTGTTCTTTGTGGCTTTTATCTAGTGCATAACCTTCAAGAAAGCTCAATGAAAAGATGAGCAGATCATCTTCACCCTGCAACCTGTCACCTTCTCATTGCAAGACCAAGCCTGGGACCCACGGCCAGGGCTACACACAGCCCCTGCTGTGCCAGTTAGCTGGAGTCACATCACTCAGCTGCATCGCTGCTGGAGTCAGGCTTTTGGCTTTTGATGAACAAACCCAGCTCTTCCACCTCCTTCTAGAAACCTGGAAGCACCTGATCACACCTACACCTGAGTTCACTGAACCATCTGAACCTAGCTGAGTTCCTCCTTTTTCTCATCAGAGAGAAAATACCGTAGATTCCTCAAGTGAAGAAAAGGGGAAGCCACCGTGGCTGCTGGTGAAAATCAGTCATGGAAAAAGAGCTGGGAATTCATGAGTAGTGAGAGTCATTATACACTGTCCCATTAAAATGTGTTCCTCTCTTGGGGAAAACACCCTGCATGGCACTGGCTTGTGCAACTCCCATCCAGTAAGCCAGTTAAATTGCTTTGAGGGAGTGAAAGGAAATAATATCCCTCTTGAGTGGAGCATGAGGTCTATCCTGTAGACGCCAGAGTTTTGTCTTAACCTGCATGTCCAAGTCAAATAATTTTCAACTTCCTTTGCAAAACCAGGAAGGAGTCAGATGTAAGAATCACTCACTGCATGGAAATAAGATTTGCACAGCTTGGTTGAGTTCCTTCCTCCATCCCCTTCTCCTTCCAGATCCTCGTGAAAAGAGCTACAATAATAATCCCTTGAGAATATCTGTTACTGACAGTTCATTACACTACTTTGAATGGGATTCTTGCTTTCGCTTTAAAACTGGAGATGGTTTTGCTACTCATGAATGATTTTGTATTTTTTATAAAAACACAGTGTGGTGGGAAAGTGTCATTTCAGTAGCAAACTACCTTTCACCAACACTACTGGTCCCTTTCATTATAGTTAGAATCAGTCTCTGATCTTAAAAGATAGGAAAGTTTCACAGTGCTTAGAAGCTCCCTCATGCTGAGCTGCTCTTGACTTCTGGCTTAGAAGATGGTCAAACAGTGTGAACAGAATTATATCTCACAGACTGATCTTCATGTCTCCAGGGCTTGAGTTAATAAATCAGTGGAATAGATTATCATTAGATGTTTAGTTAGTTTCTACTTTTATTACTGGGACAATATTTTTCTGTTAATTTGCAGATGTTCAAAATGTTCAAAACTCTTCTTTCAGAGATTTGCCAAAGTAATAAGTTACAAGCAGTTTCTAATTTGTAATTGTAAAATAGTCCTTTTTTTTTTCTAGAGATACCAGTATTTTGTAGCAGAATGTTTCATGTCTGTATAAGATCTTGTACAAGTAGCAAACACTGTTGCATTATTTGCCTTTGAATGGAAATTTCCCATGAATATAAATTAAACTACTCCACACAAGTGAATGCAATACAAACATAATTATGCCACTGTGTTTCTTACATATTTTGGCAAATTAGTAGGATCTGGTTATCGAATTTATGATGTTCTGCTCTCATAATAAATAATATGTGAACCCATTAAAACTGTGTTTCTCATATATCATTAACTGAACATATATCATTAATAGACCAGCACATGTGCAAACATAATCTCCTTCCTAAAGCCAGATATTGTATATCAAACTTTAGGGTTTTCTATGTGGCCTGTTTGTAATATTCTTATAACCTGGGGAGTGAAAATGATTGCTATATATTTGAGACCTACAAAACATTGGGTTAATTTTTCCTAATGTTAAATATGTTTTCCACTCATCAGATTCATCTGAGTTTTCACTCAGTATCTCCCACCATTAGATCCAAGTCTTATCCTGCTAATTACCAGCAAAAAGCAATCCCTTTATTTTTAACTTCTCTGGGGAAAAGACTGTTCAGGGGAGACCATACTGGTCTCCGTGACAGGAGTTTGTAGCCAGGTGGGGATCGTTCTCTTCCCCCAGGTAACAAGTGACAGAATGAGAGGAAATGGCCTCAAGCTGACCAATCAAGGTTTGCATTGGATATTAGGAAAAAATTTTCATAGAAAGGGTTGTCAAGAATTGGAACAGGCTCCTCAGGGAAGTGGTGGAGTCACCATCCCTGGAAGTGTGGAAAAAAAGAATGTGGATATGGCATTTGAGTACACAGCTTAATGGTGAACACTGGGGTGGGTAGTAAGCTGACCATTGGACTTAATGATCTTAAAGGTCTTTTCCAACTTTAACAACTTTATAATTCTATGAAAATTACAGGTCAACAAAATATTTTCTACTAATGTAATATCTTCCAGCTCCAGCCTCAACTAAGAAATGTCAAACCGCTTCTGTCCTCTGCCCTTACGTCTATCCCTTTGACAGACACTAGCAGGTAGTTTTGCTAGCATTCTTCAGCAATTAACCTTCAGACAATTTTATATCCTTTGCCTTCCCCATAAAAAAAATACAACCACCTTGACAGTGAACAAAATAGGGGATAGAAAGGTTAAATAGTTTGCTCATGGTTGCACTGTATAAGGCATTTCTCTGCAGCACCAGAGCAGTACTGAAAGCCACTGTTCCCTTGGGCAATAGATACCGAGGCTTTTGCAAATATCCATGAATCCAACCTGAGAGCAGTGCTGCTCTTCCTGCCAGCAGCACCACCTCCCACTGCAAAAGAAGCAAACTGCAGTTGGAGTAAGAGCTGGTGTTTGTCACCCTCTGCCTTTGCTGTGTGTTGGAGAACGCAGCACCTGAGCTTCCCAACTCTCCTCTCTCCCTCTCGCCCACGTTTATTTGTGAATTATCATTTGTGAGAACATTTTCACCCTGTTCCATTTCTGACAAAGCTCAGAGAAGAGGTGTCAGTGCTGCTGCAGCCATCTAGCAACTGTTTACCAAATAATCCCTCACTGCATCCCACTGACTGTTTTCTTTGGAGGGAAACAAACATTCTTACAAATACAGCAGATGACATACGAAATTATAAAAGAGCCTATTGGGTAAATTAAAGATCTCCTTTATTCTCAAAAACATCCAGCTTTACAAGTCTAATGTGGAGTGCTGTACTATGCCAGATACATTTGGAAACCATCCCAGCTATCACTTTGAAACTCTGCCTATTTAAAAGTTTTGGCAACTTTAATCACAGCCACAAAAGCTTCAGCAAAACTGCTGTTTTAATGAGGCCGGTTCTGCCAGGAAGCGACAAAGCAACCAATGCCATCTGTTTGCATCTACCCACATTTAATCTATTAATGTGAGCCAAACTTACAGTCATCAGTATTGTTTTACTGGGATCATTATCTGGCCTAAAAATAAGCTATGGGTCTTATTCACTGCTGAAGTAACTGAAATCAACATTCTTGCACCAGATATAAGTTTGATCCAATGCATTTTTGGCCAGAAGAGAAACCAGGAATTGTTCAGCTCCATATGCCATCAATGCAAGTGAACCTTGGCTAAGCAGACAAATGCTTTCTTCACATATGCATTACAAGCTGAGAACTAACTACATTTGTGGGTCATAGTGTCTGTTTTCTGAATCTCTCTGAAGTTAAAATAGGTGGAATAAAAACAAGTTAAAAGATGTTACTATGTTCCTGTGCTACTATCAAGTTTCTATTCAATGATCCAACATGTAGTAGCTAAATAAATCCAAGTGGCTTCTTTTCTGTGCAAGCCCTAAGTCCTTCGGGATTCTTTTTTCCACTTATTTTATGCAGTTATAAAACCGTTGGACAACTGTAATGATAAAACATGGATATGGGCATTAGTGTCTCATACTTCAGGGCAAAACTTAAAACCATTAATTGATTTGACACTCCAGAGAAAGCCACTGCTGAGACATGTCAGCTTGCATTTCGTGATGTCTCTGTCTACACACTTAACAATTGGAGTAACCAGGGCTGAGAGTGAACTGCAGGAACTTAGAGCAATTCTTGGGCTCTGATTCTGAGAATGAGCTCCAGTTATGCCTCAGCTCCCATACAGGGAGTTCTGCTGGTATAAATTCCCAGTCCCTACCTCCTTATTCCACCCTTTCTCAGCTGGTCCTCATCTTCTAACCTCTGGGATGCTGTCACATGGATTGAAAGGAAATGCAAGCAAGATACGCCAAGATCCCTGCCCTGGTCAGAGTCAGGATTGAGGAGGTGCCTTAAAGCACAGTTGAACTGCAGTCTAAAGTAATCTAAAGTCATAGAATCAATTGTTTAGATTGGAAATAACCTTTAGATCATGAAGTCCAACTGTTAACCAAAGACAGCTCTTCACATTTTGTGCGTCAAAACTTCTTGAAGATCATGGAAGAAAAAGGTGGACATTCTCAGGTAGAGATGATGTGAGCGTGTGAGGAACAACAAGCACTGTTTTCCATGGCTGGCAACACACATCCTTCCTCTTGGGATATTTAAGACTAGAAAGAGGAATAGTCTATCTCATTTTTGATGGTATGAGATGGTCCCCCCAAAAAAGGAGATAGTCAGACAATGTCTACCTGTTGTTTAACAAATGTTTACCAAAAATAGGGATAAGCAAAGCGAAAGAAGAAAAGCTGTGAGCTTTTTAATACCTCTAAGATCTGGAATAGGACATTTCTAGAGGATGTAGAAACTTAGTTTCCAGGTTTCCTGCTTATTTCCCATACATAAGAAAAAATGTGTGTGGAATCACTATTCTCTTAACACTTTTAAACATAATTTTATATAAGCAAGATGTTAGTTTCCTTGGCTGAATATAGGTATTGTCCTGAAATACGGATAATTCTTCCCAGTTCCTTGGGCCTTTCATGAATTTATTTCTTACTTGTTCAAAAAACCTCTTATGATCACCTACATCCTCTGAGTTACTGGTACAATTTTTTCCTGTTGTTTTCGGCTTATGTTATGATCTCTGAGACTATACTGGATTTAGGGATTTCAATTTGGTCTTTAGTGGCTCATATATACCACAAATCTAATACATATCACAGGGCAAAGACTAAAAAAAAAAAGTGCAGCTGAGGATGGCATTTCTGTAAAAGCCCAGAGTGCTGTAGTACATCGGCAGGATAATCTGTCATGGCTAAGAATTATTATATTCATAAGTCTATACCACACAAACTGAATCCTCTGATCTAAATTAAATTACTCTGGTTTCATGGCAGTGCTACTTATATTGCATTACAGTCCATTATCCATGGCCTTGTTCTGGCCATAAGTGATGACAGATTCTAGTGCCTTATATAGTTATATTGGCCATTTATTTTCAGTGCTAGAACAATAGGCACAAACAAGTCTCTTTTGTAAAGGTTTGGTACAGCTTGATCCACATATTCTGCTTTTCAATCAAACTTTTTAAAGATATCAATCTTCTTTGTCCAACACTACTCCTTTTATCTTGTATGCCTGATTCTTAAGATTAAGAATCATTAAGATTTCACTAAGCTGTGACATGAGCAAACTTTTCCATCATCTTCTGCCCCCCTAATGCCAATTCACAGTACTTCAATTATTTTAAATCACCATGTTTATTTCACATTTTATTTCAGGTATTAGCATGTCATGTTCTGACACTGCAGAATGTTACAGAGTTTATTGTTGGTTTCTTGAAAACACAATAAACTGCAGTTCTTGAACCCAGATCACCTAAAGCATCATTGGGATGGATGACCCCAAGGGCGTTAGCACTACAGCACTGTGAGAGCAGCACTCCTGGCTCTTACACCAGCTGCTGTGGAAAAATGGTGCAAATGAGCAGATTTAGCGTAAACTCCAGAGAAAATTTATTCCAAACCCCCCAGGCCTAGGCATTTGATTAAGCTCTGGAAAAGAAACATAGCAAATAATTATGGAGAATGAGAAATGTAATTTTAAAATTTTTTTTTAGATTCATATTATTTTCTTAGTGCGAGAAGAGGTCTGTGCTGGCTTGGCCAGTGTGGTACCACGGTGCCAGCAACAGGGGCAAGGGAACATCACGCAGTAGCTGCATTTAGGAAGGAAACTACTGATTTCTAGGAACAAACACATTCCCGTGCTTGGGACGCCATTCTGCTGTACAGGAATACACAAATAATTCCCCTAAATATATTGACACAACCTCTGCTGTCTAGCGTCCATAAACACAGACTTATCCTCCAAATACAAAAAGAGAGATAAACCACAATCTGTTTGATCTTGAAACAGCAGTTTAATAACTGCTGTAACAGCCTGGATATATATTTATTTTTTTGGAGCTTAGGTCCAGACCACCGTCCATATTTGGGAAGCTCTGGGGCATGAGCTGCCTCTCCAGAGCCGGTTCATCGGGAGCTGGAACAACCACGCTCCAGCTGCCTCGCAAGAAACGCAACTGCAGCAGCTCCAGAAGTTCACAGTAGCAGCACTAATTTTTACCAGCTGAGGACTTGAGCCTTTATCTCTTGTTTAGACTTCAGAACAGACCTCAGGTTTCAGCAGCGCGAGTCTGCTCTAAACAAAGGGTTGATCTTTTGGGTTCAGGGTTTGCCCATCCCGGGGAGCCCGATCTCCCTCGTGCTGCAGTAGTGTGGCGCTCTGGCGACAAAATGACATCTAATACCTGGAAAAACACTGCCGTGGATGTGGGAAATGGAGTAGCTACCACATGGGTGCTACTGAAATGAAACTGGCCCCATGTGCCAGCTTTGCAAAAAAGAACACTTTGTTCCTGCCTGGCCTTGGCAAGATTTTCACCCTGGCTAATTTAACATTAAAGCTACACTAGCTGTCTCAGATCCATATTGTTAAAGCCAGCTGGATATGCCAAAAACTACAAAGGGGAGCGAGCTTTTTGCCTAAACAAATAATACTGACTGTCACTTTGTATCAGGACTTAATCCTCTTAATGAGCTGCAGGCGGGGCAATTTCCCTGATTGAATGTGTTTTTCAGAGCCCATTTCCACTCACTGTATTGCTCGCTGATAACCATAAGGTATGGACTGCAATCCGGACTCCACTCTCGTTCAGCAGTTCATTATTCAGAGTGCCTTTTGCTTCCACATCCACTCAGTTCTGTTATCTCTGCCACTGCCACAAGGAAATGCTATCCCCATTCACTGCAGGCTTTCCAAGCTGTATTCAGATTTGCACTAGGCTGCACATTCATCTTTTGTGCTGTGTAAAGGATTTTGGGGAGGTTTCACCTGGTTTCACTAAGTTCTGTTCTGCTGTACTGGATACTGGAAGTTTCACAGGATTTCATTCATTCACTCACTCATTCATTCATTCATTCAGTCATTCATTCATTCGCAATGAAAATGAAGTCAATTCCTTTGTTATTCCACTTCAGATCCTAGGCTCTCACATTGTGCTTCACAGAAACAGACCCATGGATTGGATGAGTTTAACACCTGATTATATGTGAAAATTAGTCCAGAAAAGTGATTTATGTTAATAAAAAATTGTTTTTCTTTTTCATTTATTTTGGTTTAATTTGATCCTAGCATGGTTTCGTGGATGTACAAGCAACAAGTTTTTCTTTGCCTCTGAAAACAAATGGTTCCATTCATTTCCCTGTTTATGTTATATGGACATCCTTGGAAGGAAAACAAAACTCTACCGGATAAAAAGATGCCACCTCAGCTCCCTGGAAACTGGGAGAGTAGGTGTGCTTATACTGATCCTGCTTAGGATCCTGCAGCAGGCTGAACAGTTCTTTGCCCAAGTTTTGCTATGTGACATCCCAGCTTTTTTATCTCCACTTGCTTTCCCAGCAAGAAAGGGATAGGAGGCAGCCAGGGTAGCTGTTTACCTGTCCTCTGAGTAAGAATGTACTATTTTAGGTAAAACATTTTGGGTTTATGACCTTTTTTTTATTTTGGTTGACAAAGGAAAAATATGAAAAACCTACATTTTTTTTTCAATGGATATGAATGTCAAGATAATCACCCATCTTAGAAAACTCACTTCTTTTCACTGAAAACCAGTTCTGCTGCTGAAAACCCCATGAAGACCAGCACTAGTTCCAGGCATGGGGCCTGCACACACCTAATGTCCCAGATCACTACCACAAATGATTTGCTGCCTGTTTTTAAACCAAGTATTAGACAAAAAGGGCCATTTTGGGTTAAAGGGACAAGCACCACTTTGAGCACAGGAACTAATAAAAGACTGGTCTCCAGCAGGCGACTATCTCCTGCTTTGTTTGTTTTTACCTGAATTAGCGTAGTGCTGCAGTGTGATTTCACCCTTATTAACCACTAGGAAGGCTACACAATGTAGCACTAAGCTCAAGGAAAAGTTCAGAGAGAGTTCACAGCTAATTAGAGATCCCAGGCCGCTCTCAGCAAAATAACCTTGATGGTGAAGTGGATTCCTGCGTGTCTTACATGACCGGCCGCGCTGGTGTGGAGTTTTACGTGCCGGAACACTATTGCATCCAGCTGGTGTCTTTCCCTCACTGGTGAACTAGTAAGTGCTGATCATCCTCTCCCACTTTGCACATAATGTTTACTGGAAAATCATGGAGAACTCTGTTAAAAATATCAGAGTTACATGTCACATAAATATTTATGTCAGAACAGCATAACAAGGCATAACTGGGACCCCAAGAATGGATATATGTAGCTACTATGTATTTACATAGTTTACCAAATACTACATATTTAGTACAGCTTTTTTTTGTGACTTCTCTAAATAAATTGTAAAGTTAAAGTGAGTTGTATTTTTTTGTTGTTCTTTTGAAAAAATATTTATTGTTAGGCTAAATAATCAGAAGTTAAAGATACATTTGGTATTGCCAAAGCAATAATATCAGGTTTACAGAAAAGAATTCACACATAACCCCAACTAATTGTCAAGCAAACATTTTTATTTGTCGCCTTCCCAGTTATAACAATCTGATTGTGAGAAGTTTGGCTACTTAGGAAATGTGTGGCAAAACACATGCATGTATCCCTTTTTTACATCACCAAAACCCTGTACGTGAGCAGGAACTCTGAGCGTGGCTGGCAGTGCTTCACCCCTTCCTGACTTCCACAGTAATGTTTTCTCACCCTTCAGTATAAAAGAGACTTGTTTCTCCATTTTAAAAGCAACTGTTGGCAGCAAGTAGTTGTATTCAAGGCTCCTCTGTCCAAAAAGCTTCCCAAAGAATAAAACTCCCACTTGCTCAGATGGTCGGGCTCACAAATCGCTTCTGCCCCGCTGGCTGTGTTTTTGGGGTGTGAGTGGGAGACCACTGGCTCACAAGCTGTTTGCTGACAGTCTTCACTGGAGTGAATTCACTACTGGGTGCCAGCCTCTGTGATGGCAAAATCTGGCCTGTGCCCGCTGACTTGGCTTTATCTGTGCTGTGCTGATGTTTTCCTTCAGGATCTGCTTATCACTGCTCAAAAGAAAAATGCAAGAGATTCATATTCTCTGGAGAGCCACAGTTTTCACTGTCTTGGGGTATAAAGAACATGGATTAAACACTTTGTAAAGCTGGGAAAAATATATAGCTAGTGCAGCAATATTTCATTAAATGTGACTATGCAGTAATGTGACACTACATATGGTGGATTCAAAAAGTTCAAGACTGTTGAACGGCAATTAAGTAAAATAAAACATATATTAGCATAGCACAAGAAAGCTCTAAAGCACTCCACGCAAACTTCCGTGCTTTTTTTTCTTACTCATAAGCTAATTAATTTTTTGGAAACAGGCTGCATTTATGAATTTTGGAAACTAAATGAAGCACGGCAGGGATTCCATTTTACTGCCTAGCAAACACTGTGACTCTTTTAACAGTTCTGACAGGCACAGCTGAGTCTTACAAGAGCTATTCCCTTCCCTCCAACTTTTTTTTGGTCCCTTCAAACACTCTGTTGCCATATTAACAACCCATGTCGAAAATTTGCACTTACCCCAACATCATATTGTCAGGAGCTACTTTCTGATTTATATCTTTCTTCACTGAATCTCAAAGAACAGTGCAGGAATTAACCATTGCAAACAACAGGAAGGCTTTCAGTGTGTGTGTGCTTTATACACAGTCTCTGTTTATTTGTGACATTTATTTTACAGCTTCTGTCTTTAGTGGTAATATCTGCAGCTCCATCATCAACAACTGAGGTAAGAGTTTTAAGGGAACAGTAGTTTGAAACAAAGATTGCCTCCAAGAAAGAGGGCTTGAATGAGGCAATAAAACGTTTGCACACATGAAAAATATCTATGAAGTCACTGCTTGGTCTGAGTTAGAGAGCCAGGATGCAGGGAACAGATTTCTCTGCTGAAGTGTTACAGTGATTAATCACAGGCCGTAGGAAAGTCACTCTGAGTGTTCTGTGAGGGAACTGCAGGGCCACCACCATGCAAGGGCTCCAAAGAGGCTTCTCTACGCCGGCACAGAGGCAACTTTCTGTTCCATCCACACACTCCTACAAAGGCTGCCAGAAGCTGCCAACTTCAGCCCAGCAGACTCTGAAGTCCTTATTTCTGAACCCCAAGAGGCTGCTCTCACATCCACTGTGCAAAAAGGCTTCAGCAGACTGAAGCCTTAGCACTAATTATTAGCAGCTGTCTCTGATTTACAGTGTGAAGGGGAGAGAGAGACTGTGGTTTGCCAGTTTCCAGTTGGAGTTGAACTGGAAATATACAGCAGCTTTCCTCTAAATCTGCAGCCATGGCATCAATATTTACATGAGCATGTGAAGATAAAGCTCCCTGTGCATCCATGGCAGAGTACCAGTCATCCAGCCTGTGCATACACACTCCCTCCTGCCTCATACATGTCCTGCAAAAAGTGCATGGATGGGCTCTTTAACAGAGAAATTAGTCTGAGGGCTCATGTAGTTCTTTTAGGAGATGATGTTGTACTACCTAGCATATTTGGTATGGCATAGGCTGGGAGAACACCAATTAGGTTAAAGGGAAAATCCTTACTATGTGTAAAAGCTTATTTATATTTCAGCGACACATTTTCCGCAAGAACTATTGAAAACCCTGACAAAGTGATATAGGAGCAAATAAAACCTGAGTTTATGGCATACAGACTCACATTTTCTGATTCTTTTTTTTTCTCAAAACTCACTGCCAACTGTTTTCTTTGCCGTTTTTCTCCAAACTCGCTGTGCCAACCAAATGTCATTGATATGGGACTTTCCACACAGATAGACAGTACTGCAATTTTTCAGAGTACTAGACAGAGGCTATTAAGCATATTGCTTTAAACTTGCACCAAAATCAGAGGATATGAAGGAAGCAGACAGTTGGCAGAACTAGCCTTTCTACCACATATGTCAGCAAGAACTATAGCTTGGGAAAATGATGATTTCTGGAATATAGCACTAATGTATTTACCGTATGCTGTGCTAGAAGCTTTTTACATTCATGATAATAATCTGCAAACTTGGTAATTTCGCATAGGCAAACTAGAGCTCTATTTTTATTTTTTCAGCAAAGATTTAATGTATGGGGCTGTAACATTGCTGGGCTGTGTTATTTTTACCCACACACTCCATAGACTCTACTGGTAAGCTGTGAAATGCTGTCAGAAGAAACAGTAACTGCACTACACTTGTGGAAAATGCAAGTCCTCTACATTATAAAGGTTATTTGACTTGTTTCTTATCCATTCATCTATTTAGTTCTTAGTTAGAAAAATGACATCATTTCTAAATGACCAGCCGTTACTAGGAACTGCAGAGATTCTAACGGGAAGATAAATAAATATATAAAAACCTGGAAATGCCCATTTCAGAGCTTACAATGGAAGAAAAAAGTAAGGTGAACCAGGTCTGCATATCTATCCCAAGAATGATATCAGAGCACAGAACAGCAGAAGTCTTGACCAGAGGCATTTAAACAACTCTCATTTAGGTATTCCAGTCTCTCCTTGCTTTAAACACCTTTGACTGCTAACGTTCTATGGGCAACAGCAAAAAGGAGAACACACATGAACATCTGAGTATACACAAGGAACAAGAGTAGAAGGATGTAATTTACATTGAAAACATTCCTTGATACTCCTGGCTGCTTTTGTTCCTCCTTCTTTTATCCCATGCTCTATACCCCAGATAGGCTTTTTTTCCTCTCCCCTGCACCATCCAGATTTATAATAGTCCCATGTTACAAGTGACAGGTGACCCCTGAGAGCTGACCCCTCCCAGGCTGGGTCCTGTGTGCAGGCTTAGGAAAAAACCATAGCTGAAACGGGCCTGGGAAATCCCAAATGGCCCATCTGTTCCTCACTCCCATCACACCAAGCCTTGCCTGTCATCACCCACAGTGTCTCTCGGAGCTCTGTCCTGCCTGTTTCGAATTGGTTGAGCTCAGAGGAGCTGGAGATGGCTGAAATACTATTTTTTTTACCGTATTCTGCACAGCCAAATGCATAAAGACACAGATGTACTTCGACCATCTCCAAAGTCAGCTTCTGTTTGGCTCAACACTGAGCTAGGCAAGGATGTGAAACATGGCTAAAATGTGTGCTCGGTTAAGGCAGGGGCCAGAAAAAGCTTTTAGGAATGTCCTACGGGACTGATTTCCTCCTCTCTTTTGTGTTTTTTCCTCCAGATGCCTTAACATGGGGATAGACAGCCCTTGATCTTGTTGTGGAGACTGCCCTGATAAGAAATGTGTTGTGTGCTTTTGTTTGGGAGGCCCTGGCTTGGTTAGGACAAAATACTGCCAGCGCGGGGTGGTTCTCCAGAGTGCCAGGAGTAATGTGGAATCTCTCAGCATTGCTCATTTTCTGCAGACCTTTTCTACATGTGGGCCTTGGCAGCACCAGTGCCTGGTTTTAGAGTATTGCAAGGTGGACCAGGATGAAGAACAGCCACTTTTCTAGATTTGGTGGTTTCTCAATGGTTCTGTGGCAGCAAGGTCAGGGGACTGCTGCTTGCTGGGAGCAGGGCTGTGAGGGACCTTTCCCATGTCCTGTGTGTCAAAAAGGAAAGCAACTCTTTCCACTTGCAGAACAGAAAGATTTTTCCTCTTTTGTTGGTGGCAAACCATAACTTGCAACAAAGCTTGTTCACTGACTCCTAACACTGAAAAGCTTTTCACACTTCACACGCAGAGTCACATCCTTCCCCACCTCGTCACCACACAAATTTATCATTTTGTTCCAAGAAAGTTCTTTCCCTATCCCTCCAGATACCAGGTGCTCAGCTGGCACCCTAGTCCCTGGTACTACTCTAATGAGTCTAGGACACATATTTAATATCATTTCAATGGACAAAGTATCAGGGCTTTAGACATAAGCAAGGGAAGAGTTGCCCAGAGCCCATGGGACACACCAGACAAAGGATCCTCAGAACACCACTAACCTCCATGGAGACACTCGGCAAGTCAATCCTTTCGTTGTGAAAGGCAGTTTTCCCCAGCGCTGTAGCAGTCAGGGGTTCTTGTGACGCAGATGATTTAGTGACTGCATAGTGCTAAATCTTTCTGAAGCTGGTGGCATACCCAGCAATCCTAAAGGTATAGTATTAAAGAACTCCAAACACTACAGCACAGACATGAGCAGTGTCCTCTGCACACGAGAGATTTGCAGAAAGAGTCTGGCACAACAGCACATGTCGGACCATCAGAAACAGCATGTGCTCCAAAGGCACACAAAGTTGATCTGCAGACTGAAGTATGTCAGCATTTTTGACACAGAGACCACAGAAGGAGAGAATTATCAAATTGCATTTCCTCAGGTCATGAGCAGGTTAAATTCTAGAGGAAAACAGGACTATCATAGATAAGCCGACAGTGCTGCATCTTGATGAGTTATGGCATTCTTTCCTGACTGCCAGAACAAGAGAGTTCAAAAATAAGTGGTAGCAATTTCACATTTTAATTGGCACAATTGTAGAAAATGCTCCTTGGCAAGTATCAGGTATTATGTCTAACAGACCAAGCATTTGTCTGCAACAGACATCCTTTGTGTCACACAGGAATAAATAGACATGATGCTGCCTTATATGGCATAAGCATCACCTTGTGAGGCAGATGTGATGACTGTGAAATGAAGCTGAAGCTGGCAACGATAATGCAAACAAGAGGATACCTTCAGCATGAGTGCTGACCCCCTTGCATGAATAGCACAATTCTGACTCGTAATAAAATCCTCTGCTATTGTTTGTGCATGCATGAAACACCCTTGTAGTGAAATATATACTCGTGTTCTCTCCCAGAAAACTGCAGAAGATAAATTAGTGCCCTCTTACGACTTAAAGCCAAAAAGCTGCAGATAGAAACACCAAAAAGAACTGGAGGTCACTTCAGTCTCTGTTTCTCAAAGTTACACAGCACAGCCTCAGCTGCTGCTTCTTAATGCTGAAGTCTTGAATACCCACTGTGCATTGCCAGAGTCCTCTGCTCAGAAATTTTCAAAATTAAGCCTAAATAATTTCTTCCTTCAGACCGCTACTGCTTANCCCCCCAGTATGACTGACCCCTGCTTCCATTTTTACCTTTCCCATCCCTGAGGACTCCTGTATCTGAGTTAGTTTTTCCAGTGACCTCGTGCAGTCCCTTACATTTGCTGTTCACCTTCGGGTGCCTTTCTGATGTTTCGTATTCACACTCTTCATCACATCCTTGCTCTTCCTCTCAAGTCTGTAGCTTTCCCATATAAATTCCATACCGAAGAGGCCACAGACCCGATTCAGTCCCCTTAGCCAAAGAGCAGTGATGAGTGAATTTGTTTCGAGGTAACTCAGCACCCTCTGCTGTATCCTCAGCGAACTGCAAATTTCCTTGCACGTGAAGGACCAATTCCTCGCAAAGCGAGAAAGTTTCAGTGAAGATGAATGCCTAAGAGAGTGATACAGGAACTTCAGTGCCTATTGGAAGATGGAAAAAGCCTTGCTTTTTTCTTCCTTCTCCTTTTCTTAAAGATTAAAATACCGAATTTAGTATTTTCAACTTTTTTGAACAAATGATAGAAGCATTGAACTTGGCAAATGACATTCCTCAAACTGTTCTTTCCTTTTTAATTTTTTTTTCCTAGCTATTATTCTGATTTATACAAGAGCCACTTAGACGTAAGTTTTGAAAAATTTTACATTATATTCAGTTCATTAAATTTTTTTCTGGTTTTTTTCTAAACTGGAAAGCAAGAGGATGTCATTCAAAAGCGTTTCTGCTCAGCACGGATAGCTCCTGTGCCTTTGCTTTTTTACTCAAATTACACTGTGTTTTCTCTTCAAAATGCATTTCAAAGTTGTAATATTCCTGAAGATGAGGTTGCTGGATTTTTTTTCTTCAGGATTAGACTGTGGGCTCAAACAGATTAGGTAATACATGTTAAGTAGACTATACTACCAGACTAAGTAGTTCAAAGCAGAAGAACAGAAATATCCATTTTCATACTATACTTCTCATCTTTATTGATGTGATGTTCCAAGTTCTTATCTCAACCTACAGCTACAAAACACAGTCCAGCTTTCACCACAGAAAAGGTATACTGATGACTATCCGAACCATGAAGATTGTTACTGAATTTATGTGGAAACCACTGTGGTGAGCAGGAAACAGAAATCATTCAGGTGTCTGTGGATATTTATTCACATCTCTGAATGACAAGGTAATTCTTTGTTATTGTGAGTGTTGTTGATCTAGCATGTTTGACTCTTTCCTACATGAATTCTTTCAGACAAGGCCCATTTATAGACACAAATTTTCAGCTTCACAAAGCTCAATTCTGCAATTGATGAGGGCTGGCAGGGTGGGATGAAACAAAACTAATAAAACCAAGGTATTTCACCTGACTGTAGAATGCAACTTCCAGCAATTATAAAAGCTATAGTGTGACTTTGCAGACTCGGGTGATAACTCTGCAGTGTGATAAAACAGAGATTAGAGAGAATCCCTTCTTGGGATCCAAACAAACAGAAAACCATCGAGGCACAAATAAACATGGAAGCTGGCAATCATATTTTACCAGCCTCACTCTTCAAGCTATTCAAGCTCATCTGGAACTAAAGGAGAGTAGAAATTTTTTAAGAGTTACACTACACACCTTTATTTGAATATGTCTGTGGCATTTTGGAATTAAATCTTTCAACTGGATGTTTGCTTGGAAGGAAGCTGACTTTGAGATCCCAGCTAACCTTTGAAGTACTAGAATACTGAGGAGGAGAAAACACCAACTTCCCATGGTAAAAAAAAGTAAAGGCAGTTATACACTGAAATAAGGCAAATGAGAAATTGAAAATTCCTATGCTGGAGAAGGGCAAGGACTCTTCTCCCTGAGCAGTGGAGAAACATGTGATGAACTGATTGCAACCTCCTTTCCCTGTCTCCCTGCACTTCGGGGGAAAAAGGTAGAGCTGGGAAGGAGGGAGGGGCAGGGGGAAGGTGTTTTTCAGATTTATTTTTCTTCTTATTATCCTGCTCTGCTTTTTTTAGTAATAAATTCAATTAATATCCTCAAGTTGAGTCTGTTTTGCCCATGATGGTATTTGGTGAATGATCTCTCCCAGTTCTCATCTCAACTGCTGAACCTTTCACTAAGTTTTCTCTCTCCCATCCACTTGTGATGTGAAAAGTAAAACATTTCAACTCAAAAGAAATTTATCATATATTCAGGGAACTTTATCTCAAAAAAAATCCCACCAGCTTTTAGATTTATTATACTTAAAATAGTCCAGGTAAAACAAAACAAAGGCATTTGATGACTCAGTCATACCAAAATTTTGCCACATACACAGTGATGGTGGGGATGTGAGCTCAAGAGTTATTCTGAGAAGACTGTATTCTGGCACTCTTCATTCAGAGTCTCCAGTTACTACCCCTGTGCAAAAGTAAAAGTAGTCTTCGCTGTGTTTTGTCTCTTCATCCCAGTTCCCCCATCTCATTCCATTTTGGGGAAGAAATCATTGCTACCTAACTTTCACAAGTGTGGAATAGGTGCTGTGTTATGAGCTTGGCAGAGCCGGCTAGAAAGTAATATCCCTCAAAACTTACCCCTTTTCAAGAGTGCAAACAAAAAGAGATGCCTTGAATAAGAACCAAACTTTGGAATTCTGTAATCGAAAATCCATAAATAAATTCTTTCATTAGGACTGCAGTCCATCTCTAATACCGTACAGGTGCAATCATTTACAGAGTTCTCTTGCAGCTCAATGCACGCACAGCTAAAAAAGCTCATTCAACATATAATCAAACACGTTTTGCCTTAACACTTAGGTAATAAAGGACTTTTATTTATACAATATACTTGAAGCCAGAATTTTAAGAAACAAAAAGATTTTGTACTCTCATTTAAAACTATTGTAGATGTAATTAGAAAGATCAGTGATGTTTTAAATACAGTATTCATGTTGAACAATTAGCTGTTTTATGCCAATTTGTTACAAATACTTTGATATCCAAAGACTATGTGTAGTGCTTCTCCAGATGCTTCTTAACCAAAACAATTCACAGATGTTTGCTCATCTCTCTGCTGAATGTCCTCCAAAATTAGTTGATCCTAGAATAAAAATACAAGTACAAATGAAAAAAAAACTTGTAAAACTAAAGGAAAACTTTATTCATGTAAATTATTTGGGGAATTTATATAAGGAAAAGCAAAACTATGAAAAATTAAAAATACAACCTATACAGTTTGATGCAAACTTTTCTATTGCTGTTTTCATGAATGCAAATATGTCCCTCTGAATTTCCATAAAAGCATTTTTGCCATATTCCAATTTCAGCTAGAAAAGTCAATCTCCAAAGCAGCATTCTTTATATGAACTGCAATTCATCGCAATCATATAGCCAAATGACACCTATTACTAAAGTTCCATACAGCTAGTTTTTTTGTAACATCAATTTCTCCTATGTTATTTAGAGACCCTATCAGGTTTGTGCATTATTTCACATGCCGTATCACTGTCCAGAAATTTCACAATTAAAGCAATTGGGATGTAAGCTTCTACAAGCTATAAGCCTTCAATTCTTAAAATATTTTTATTTTGGTTTCATGAATTCAAAATTGCTTGAGACGTGCAGGAAGATCACATTTATTAGTATGGACTAGGAAGTGCTTTAGAGATGAATTATCTTTTTAATTTAAGTTAAAAAAAAATATTTCACTTGTGATGCAAACTCCGCAATAAGGAGAATTCAGTTAGTAAGATGTGATGTCAGGGTGCTTCATAACCTCATCGAGGTTCTCTTTCCCAAAAACAGCTGGACCACTCAAGGTGCCTCCTCACCAGGGCTGTTCTATGATTCAATGTCTATGATTCCGTGATTTTATTAATTAATCTGCCCCAGTGCAATTCCTCCCTACATCCATCTCCCCTTGGGCTGATGTCTACGCAGCTACTTTTGCTAGCTTTATGTTGCACTCAACAAATAATACCCTGGACTAGCTCCCTTTTTAGTCTGATTTGTGGACATTTACATAGATGTCTTGACAGGCAGATCTTTAAGAAATGTGAAGTTGAGACAGAAAATTTTGGACTTTATCAGATTTAAATCTCTGCTAAAATCTCATTGTGAAGCAAGAACACATTTTCACAGCAGATACTCTCCCGCACATAAGACCAAGGCAAAATACAATCATAAACACCAAGATTTTTCATATTTTGCTGAGCGCCTACTTTCAATTTTGAAATATCATTTTTATGTTGGTTAATTTACTTAGGCTGCCCTGTGGAAAAATTTTCAGGAAGTGTTAAATGTTATTTTATAAATATACTTGCCTGACTGCTGTCTTTGCAGAAGTCCAGAGATGGTGATTGGCTGCCTTGATAGAGGCAGCTGTGGGGAAGGTGATGTAAATGGATACAGCTGAGGGGTTCTGAAATCAGAATTAGCCCATGATCCCCTTCGACTGCTTTGGGATCCAGATGATGATGGACACACACTATGAGGTAATCTCACGGGGGTGGATCTGTTCATGAAATTAATTCATGCATGTGATTTGAGGCTACTTCCACAACAATACAAAAGATTTCACAATTACTTCAACTCATTGTGCTAATATTTTAAAAGAAAATGTTATAAATTATTGTGCTCTATGCATTCCTTACCAGTTTTTTAGTTAAGATTTTTACATATTTCAAGAAGCACACTGAAAAAAATTATGGAATCAGAGGTGTAAAAAAAAAAAAGTACTTTGTTACATAATATTTTAAATTTCTGCTAGGAAGATATATTTGGCTTAAGGATTATAAAGAACAAGAGCTGAATTTTTCTGGAACGATTTAAAGTTATTTATTGATGTTATTGATAATTCTCACAGTTTGAGACATTTTCAATGTTTAAATGAAAAAACCAGAAGCACCTGTTGCAGGCTGCATGAAAAGTTCAGGTTATTCAGAGAATAGCCCCTGTGCAGATATTGTGCTTTCATCTCTGATTTTTATAAGAATGATACAGCAGAGACATTGTTACACTTCCTCATTATAAAATTACTACACCTGTTTTATAGAAGTACCATGACTATGGATGTCAAAAGCTACAGAAACTCAGATTATATCTGCATATTTTTGTAAAACGTGATTTCAAAATAAAACTTTCCACCAAAACACAGTCATGTAGTTGATAGCCAGGGCACACATAACACTTCTTCATATCTAGAATATAACCTTTAAACATACAGATTAATACAGGCCAGAGGGGAAATTTCAGTGTCTTACAGGAGATGGTAACCTCTTGAAAAAATATTGAATTACCTTGTAGACCCTGCTCCAATATTTTGACTTGGCATTATTAGAGATGTCTGAGAACTTCTGTAGGATACGCTACCTGTTGGAATCAGATTTTTGAAAACAGGACCAATGGGAATTACTCATTTTACTTACGAGATAACTTTGAAAACGAAGATCAGTACTTTTATTGCACGATCTGGGACAAATTAATGATTGGTTCATTCAAGAATTAAAAATGGTGCACAATTACAATAGTGAGTGACAGAGTTCAGCTGTCACAAAAACATCGTATTGCACCATCCCTGCAAATCTTGTTCCAGTTAAACACATGTGTTGGTTTCTTTCACCTTCTTTCATTTATTAGACTATTATTAGACTATCAAGACAGCTGTGCTGAAGTGCTCCAGTTCTTCAGCTGATCTTTTTTTTACCCCATCCACCTGTGAGAAGGAAATGTTTAGCGCACCATTAAATCATTGTTTCCACTCGCCCTTCCTTTTGCACATAAACTTTGATTCCCTCAGCATTGTCCACTGCAAAACTTTATGGGATGGTTCTGAAATGTGCTGAACACATAACTGTTCTACATATAATTTTACTATCTAATAAATATCTATTTCTATTTGGACACAATAAAAAAAACCGTTAACCTCAGCTCTCTTTATCTTGTTATGCCTAAATTTATAGGCAACCATGCATTTAGGAAGGATCTGAGCATATACAGCAGACATAACATAGAAAAAGCAATTTTTCCTCCTTCATGGAAATTGCATTGCAATTGCATTTGTCTTTGTTTCAGGACATCTACACCATGTGAAAACACAAGAGTGCTAAAAGCTCTTTATGTGGCTGGAGATGGATTCTATGAACTGCTGAAGCCAGGTTAAAGCCTGTCTGAGCATGGACTGCTGCAGAAACATGCTGAACACAAAACCAAGAATGAGAGAGAAACATGAATAGTGGGCCTGCAAAGCATTAGGAATTCTAGGAAACGCCTCAAAATAAACAGTTCTCAAGAGACTGCACCAGTTTCAGTAGGCTGTTACTCATGTCTTGTACATCTGAGTGTTGCCCAAGCTCAGAGTATGAAGCAATGAAAGAAAGTAGTGGCAGGTAAAATGTCTTACACCTTATTACAGTGATAGGGTGAAAAAAAAAATCACCTTTTTGAAGAAATTCTTGATCTCAACTACTTTACTTTTGTTATTAAGTATTTTTTTAACTTCCATTTAGTTCATGTGATGTTTCATATGACATTGTGGACAATGCTACTCTCTGTTAACCACAAACAAATAAAAATTATGAAGCTTCACAGAGGGTCAACAGTGTATATTGCAAGTATCCCTGTTCTGTTCAATCATACGTATAGTTATAGTGTTTTCTTTGCAACTGTTGACTTGGCAAAAATCAGTTTGGTTAGAAGTAATCATGTACTGAACGTAAGAGGTAAGTACTAGGAAAACATTTCACACTTCATTTTAACAATTTCCCAACTGCTGGACTGAAATCCACGTGGTAAATTCCTTACACCTCAACACAATTCAAATTTTTTTAGTAAATTGCTAATGGGTGGATTTTAATTTATTCATCCTCTTAATGTAACAGAAATGTTATTCAGTTACAAAGTTTACTTTTACTCACCCATACGTCCATCCTGTGGTGGGGTTATTACTGATAATCTTGCTGGACCTGTTGGTGTCTCGAGCTAAATGAATGGCAAGTCATTAACCACAGTTTAGTAAGTATATTAATTATTAAGACATTTTAAGCAATAGTGTTGTATTTTTGAGGCCTACAGAGCCTGCAGATTTCTGGAACTCCCTGCTGTCAGTTTTGTTCATTGCACTGAAATGCAAAACCTAAGAATTAAGTCACTATTTTTAAAGATCGGGGGGGAGTACGTATATTTTTATTCTTATCTTTCACATTCAGATAAGAAACAGATCAGACACTCCCATTGTTTTCTGTGCTGAGATTCCATTTGCAAGCTAGCATCTGTTCCTGGATGCTACCTCTCCTAACCAGGATACCAACACCATGAAAAGCTCCTGCCTTCACTCTCATGGTAGCAGTATCACTCAAAACTTGCAATTCCCTACTCAGGTATCAGAGTCTTAATGGTGCTTTCAGACCACTGACATTTTTGTAATACTGAGATTTTAAGAATTTGCCATTTAATTCGGCATCACAAGTTTAAAAGCCTGTATATGGCATGTGGAGAATATAATTCCAGAAATCAATGTTGTGATTTATTTCCTTTTGGTTTCTTTTGGGGAGCATCTGACTTCTACACTGCATCAAGCATATCTGAAATCAGCATTAGAATTGTTTTGAATGGGATGGGATGAATGGGATTTCTTGCAGCATTAACAGAGCAGGAGAATCCAAAAGAATGCATGTGTGTAACTATACATAAACATATATTAAAAAAACCCACTTACTTTCCTCACTGGTGAAGGTACAGGATCAATCTCCATTGCCTCCATCCTTGCAAGGAAGGTCAAAATAAGTATGACAATGTAATAAAAATAACATTTTCATTATAAAGACTAAAATTACGTTAGATTCTAATGTTAAATTTGACTAGTAATGGAAAAGCATAATACATAATGCATAACACGTAGAAGTATTTAGGACTTATTCCAAAACTCACTAGCAGTAAGAAAAATCTATTCATTGATTCTGTGCTTTGGTTTAGACATTTACAGAGAAAGTTATTTTATGATTAGCATTGTTATCCTTCTATTTGTCTGAATAAATATGCATATTTATGTATTTGTCATTTGTATCCACAAGAAGGGCACTCTGAAACTCTATTTTTCTGTAGAAAAGAAAGTCACAGTCAAAGGCATAGAAACATTTCAGCTTGAGCAACTGTATATTCATTTTACTTAAAATTAAATGAGCCTTACTGGACTGGTTCATCCCATCTAACTTGAGGCAATTACAGTGTACATATAGGTGTCTGTACAATAAATTTAGTGTTTCCCTATGGTAAATGGAGAGTGTCTCACTAATCTATCCATCTATCCATTCCTCCAGAAATTCTTTGAAATAAGGTGCATCATGCCTTAGATTTCTTTCCAGTGACCACAATCCATACAACTGTTATGCACACTTGCATAGATAAGACCTTCCTCAGTTCTTTCATATTCGAACAGTTTGCAAAAACAAAACACAAAATCAGAAAATATTTTAAACTCATTAGAAAAGAAGTCACTTTCTGCATAAAATATAAGTTAAGATTTTCATTGAAAATTAACAAATTTGTACCTACGTTTCAGAAGTGGAAGGACGACTAGAATGAAGAGAATATGAAGAATAAACATTCTGTTTTCTTGAAGGAACTGAAGTCATTAAGAAATTTAATATTAGAACACAGCTATGTCCAGTGACAGGTATTCCATAGTTAATATCTTAAACCAACACTTCTTACTGGAAAATGGATTTCTGCTTGCACTGGAATATGGAAGTGGTGTAGTTTTTTCAGGAGGTTTCATACTAAAGGGGAAAGAAGAAACAACAGATACAAATTGAAAGCTGGTTTGATTAGTTCACATGTCTAACTAGTCAGTAAAGTATAAAATCAAAGCATTTTGTCCATCAGTAGCAGGTTTTAACATGACGCTATTTGCCATGAAGCAAAATAAGAATTTATTTGATAAGCTATGAACTTTGTCTTTATATCATAAGATCTGCAGCAGTCATTACATACCCAACAATATCAATTTAGCACAACATTATGGCAAGCTACTTTCGGGAACAAAAGATGTTAAAATACAACTATGAACTATAGCTAAGCCCAAAATTAATTTCATTTCATAAAACTATACATTTACCAAACTTTAAAAATCTAGTTATGAAAAGAAATGTTGGCACCTTCATGATATTTACCAGTAACTTTGTAAAACTGGTACCTTTGACAAGAACCATAAGTAGGAGGAATATGTTTACTGGGTAAGTAATGAGAGGCCCTAGGACAGTACTCTCTTGGTAGAGCTCAAAAAAAAAATCTAAAATTCAGTAAGAACTCTGTATTTGATATAACCAAGATGCTATTTATTTGAGATGCAGACAAGAAAAGGGAGGCAGTGAATAAAAATATATAAACTGTAAGAATCCACCACATACAGAGTTTCCTTTATACTGTTTTTTCTTTCTGTTACCTTGCACCAGGCAGTCTAAGAGAGCACAATACAGTATTATGTGCATTTTAGAGTCAAGGGAAAGTCTGTACTGAAAAAAAAAACCCCACAGAACAGGAATAAAGATCAACAAATTTGTGCCGTTAAAATGCTGGTTTCATAAACTGGCTTATTAAGCAGATTTCAGTAACAGTTTTGGCTCTATGGTGGAAATAAGTACGATGAAATGATGAAGGTGTATCAGTCATTAAACAGGGGGATAAGGATGAGCGACCTCTTGGCTACCACTTTGAAACATTTACGAAAAAAGACTAATTCAAGATGAGACAAGAAGTTAATTTTTACTAGAAAAATAAAAGATGAGAACCATGTTACAAAACTCTGGTAACTCTGTAAATGGGTTAAGATACCAGGAAAGGTATCACAGTACTTTCCAGGCTGCTGCTAGAACTCCATTGCAAAATACACAAACATGGTTATGTAACTGCAAACAAAAATTTAAAACAGAGTATCTATATGACACTTAATGAAAAGTTCATTTCTGAGTTAACTACTGAGCTGAATTTTAAAATAAAAGGATTTCTTCCTGACAGGATTGATTAATGTGAATAAAATGGATCTGATGTCACAAATCACTATTCATTTATTTCTGTAAAAAAACATAAGACAACCAAAGCATGAAATTTTTATTGTTCTATCAATTAAACTTACTGCTGTCTGATTACATTTACTTTTGCTGCATTAAACCTCTTACCATTGTATCTGTTGCATTTGTTGTGTTACTTTCTTGAGAGACTCTTCCAGCTTTGCTATCTGTGAGATAATCATAGATTTAAACAAAATCTATTTGTGTGATATACAGCTTCATTTTCATCCAACTAGTATTCTAAAGTGTTGAAAGGCTGCTTTCTATTGGTTTTAATCTTAAGACATCATTGCTATTCCAGATTTATTGGAGCTGTTACGGCTGTGTTATGGATCCATTAAACAGTCAGTCTGGAAGAGATATGCTTCTTTTTGGCAGTTAAAGACTTAGTTTGATTACCTTTTGTTAAGAGTACTGGTCATACTGGATAAATGAATACTAGGACAAGTGCTTAAAAACAGTTTTCTTTTCTTTTGCTCCCTATTTTCCATATCTGATATAAAAGCTGAGTTATGATTAATATGGAGTTATCTGAAAAAGCTACCAATAAATGTACAAAATGCCATGTTCCCATATTTCTCATTTCAGATTCAAAATGTATTCAGCTCATTGCAGTATCTATTCGTAATAAGCTTAAGTGAAAAGTTATTTCCTACTATGTTAGAGACACAACCAAAAGTATCTCCATTAAAGAATGTTATGAGCTGGCAAACTTGAAGAATATTAAGGTCAAGAACATTAGGTCAGCTCCCTAGTATGTGTATTTTTTACAGTCTTTCATTACGTGAACATATATTATATTTTATGAAGGATGTAAAAATTTACTCGATAGCCTCAATACTGCATCTACATTTTATCCTTAATTTCCATTTATGTGACATTAATCCTTCACACTGTTCATATTTTGATTTGAAGGCAAATTATGAATTTGCTTGTTAACTTTTCATGCTTCTTACACTACTATTTGAGTCCTTTAATAAAACCGCCTGATTTAAAAAATCATATATTGTTTGTGGGAGATACTATGCTCTTTTTGCAGATGAAAAACTGCAAAACAGATTGAAGACATAACATAATTGATGTAAGATCTGGTTTTTAGTATTCTTCTGTTTTCTTCTTCCTAATGAGAGCTAGGTTTGACTAAGAAAGTGACCTGTCAGGAAGAATGTACTGTCGCTCTGTAGGACTGGGTAATTTTACGACCAAAGTACCTTAAAGAAGGTAACTATTTGATTTTCAGTATTTTGGGATCCTAGCGTAACAGGGCATCTAGACCTGCCAGGAATATGGACAGCAAGTGCTCACCATCACCTGCACCCCAATATCTGCACAATTCACAAAAAGAGCAATAAAGCAGTTTAATGATGACCATGAGACCTTGTTGGTTGACAGCGACAGGGTGACAAACTAGAAATAAGGAAGGGGACCTGAAACAAGACAGCCAAGCATGAGAAACTGGTATGGTATTTAATACAACCAGCCTCTCCTGATCCTGATCCAATCCAAGCAGTTTTAGCATACTAACAATATACAGAATGAGCAAAACAACAACAAACCCACCCAAAACAGTGTGTCATTGAAGCAGCAACCAACTGTATTTTCAACTGTTTCAGTACTGTCACACAAACCCCTTCCTTAGGTCAAGCACCATCCCTGAGTACTTTACAAACACTGTTGAGTAAATGTATTAACAGTAAATAACTTAGAAAATTACCATTAAAAAGTATCAAAACTCTCCACAGGTGCTCTGGAGATAACATAACTATTTATGCTGAATTCTATTAAGAGATCTATTTCACTTTGTCTACAAGTTTCAGTTTTACCACCTGGAGCTGGTACAATAGATTAGAAGGGGGATGAAATTGGGATTCCTCCCTCGCCTGGCTTTGAAAGCAGAAGGATAGGACCCTAAAAGAACTACACACATCACAGTACACTACGACTGATCCCAAAATGCATTCATGGAGAAGAGGGAAGAATGGGCCACAGAGCACCTAATCTTCCAAGCTTTGTATCCATGACAATCATACCAGAAACTCTCCTCACACATGAAACGGCCAACTGGGCAGCGACATGAGCTTTTCTCTGTCATTTCATACATGGGGCACCCACTCATGGGTCAAGTCACCAATACTGCCAAGTAGCTTTATGCAATATCCCATGTCCTTAGAAATGAAAGAAACATCCAACTATTTTATCAAATATTTAGAAGTAGCTGAAAAATGAAAAAGAAATCTGCCTTCCACCTACAAAGGAAGAAGCAGAGTCACAAATGCAGTACCTGTTCTCCACACAATAATTAATTCTGTCCTTCTTCCAACTGAGCTATCCCAAATTCAGGGTGTTAGCCCTTAGTCTTGTTCCCCATTGCTCAAGCTTCTCATTTATTTTGTCACCCTTGTCTTCTTTTCCTCTGGGCTTATCTTCTAGCACCTATCTCTCCCCACCTCTTCCACTTGCCCCTCTTTACAGTGAATTGGTTTCTTCCCTCCCTGTCCTGTGATTCTCCATTTAATCTTGATCACCTCACGACTAGAAAATTTTATTAAAAATAGTCACCAGAATTAACAGAGTCCTCACAGACTTGAAACAATTACACATGGTATTTATAATGACAGAAATTAGTCAATCCTGATAAATTATTCTAAGTAATCTGATAAAAGATTAATATAGTTTCTAAAAATAAACCAAAGTAACAAGGCAAACATAAACAAAACCCAAGAAAATCACAATTAGAGTTACCTTTTGTTTGTGATATGTCAATAAATGCTTACGATGTTTTTCTTGGAATTCTGAAACCTAAAAATAAATACAGTTATATAAAGCTTTACATAATTACATTTACGCACCTCAGCAAGGAAGTGATGGAAAAGAACTACTTCACAGTATTCAAAGTTTTCTGTATTTTAATAGGTAGTTAACATATCTTCTTTAAATCCTCTCCAAAAAATCCCCCCAAAACATTCCAAGTTATTATCACTGATAGAGAAAGTCTTATAAAATTAATTTAATCCAATATGACCTACACTAGAGTTGGTAGATTTATTTCACTGAAGTTGTATTTTAACACTACGTTCAATAAAAAGGTAAAGACATTAGAAAGCCAGTTTAGCTGCAGTGTTTCTTATTCATTAGTGCTAAGCAAACACATAAAATTAATGGCAACATAAAAAGTAATCTGTCTTTCTGGCAATTATAATACGCCTTGTAAAAATACCCTGCTAATTAAAAAATAATTGTTAGACACACTGTCTGGTGATGTGTAAGCATTTCTTGTGTCCAGATGAGGATCATAAACCACGAGAGGTTAAAAGTAAAAATGACAAGGTAGGCAAGACAAGAGCTTGAGGAACAAATTACCATGGGCAATAACTTCTAATAAATCTTTTTTCTCACGTGTAAGGAAACTGCCAAAAAATGTGTAGGAATAGAGACAACCAAGAAGAAACACTCTAAGAATACAAACCCACAGAGGAGTATCCAAGTTAAATGGTCACTGTTTATTCCCTGTGGAAGAACCTGGGAGGTTCCCACTGAATACTCATCAAAGGATCAGGTGTGTCTTCAGAAGAGCTGATAGAAGAAATAACCCTCAGAAAGAGATGACTTTAAGCTGCCTCCCCTCACTCAGAAATTAGTTCTTGGGTCTAGGAGAAACCTGAATTTGCTCAGTACCAGTCAAAAAGTAAATCAGATCTTACCAGTCATTTAAAACAGAATAGGGGACGTCATCATTCCCTGTTAAAAAATGCATGTTACTATATCCTGAGTCTGCTTAACATCTCAGAAATGATAGAGTAGGTCTGAAAATAGTTCAGATTAATCAGACGTAGGCAAGAGCTTCAGTAAAAGAATGACCACATAAAATAGGAATCTTCATGGCTGAAAAAAAGATAGCTGAAGAAGGGATGCATCAGCAGTCTAAAACTAATGATTAGCACAGACGTAGTGCATGGGAATGGATACCTTTTCCTCCAGAACAGGATTCAAGAGTATCAAATGAAACTAACACGTTAGAACTTGAAAAATGAAATCATCATGCAGTGAGCAACCTGTGGACCTCCCTTCCACAGTATGAGACAGATGCTAAAATGCAGGAAACAACCTGACCATTATGTGGGGAAAAATATCCACCACAAGCTTCTGAACGCAGAGGACCAACCCCACCTTGAGAAATCCCTGTGCCAGGAGTTTTTGAAAGCTGGGAGGCTCTTCTGAAGATGTATCTACATGCCAGCTCTTCTCTCATGCTTTCCTAAGCACCCACTGTTGTGACAAGTTATTAGATTAGGTAAGAGATTACATAAAATGCTCTTTTGTCTTTTGATGCTGGGACAAGTTCTGAACACACCTCGATTCCTTCACTGTACTTCAATATGTTCCCAACAGGTTATCTCAGGCTACAGGCAACCTACCTCAGCCTTTAGAGACTGAGCCCTCTTTTTCCTTCCTTTGGCACACTATGGAAGCTTGCATTCCCATGTGATTGGCGGTGTGGTTCCCTGCATCTGTTCAGTTTACAGAGTAACTGCTGATCCTGCTGTTAAAAAGTGGATTTGGAAGGATGGAGGAAGGCTTCATGTTTACTTTGTGTCACCTTTGCATCTGAGGAGAAGCTCTACTCAGGAAAGGGACCAAGCTCAGCTCTGGAAAAGCCTGTGAAGCCTGGGGTAGAGTAAATGTGAAGCCATGACCACGGCTGGAGAAAACAGGCAATATTCCCTGCGTCAGTGTTCTGCTGGAGCAGGAAGCTCACCCAAAGATCAGCAAGTCCCATCCCAAGGAGATGAGAACGGACAATGAAGGCTGCAGCTGGGCCCAGGGAGAATGTACTGCTGGAGCGGCTGAAACTGCTGCTGAAATGCACAGGCACAGGGACACGAAGTGCCAAAGCCAAGCTGAAGAGATGCAGAAAATGAGGAGGAATGGCAGTTTGTATGCACTCATTTAACCCAGAAAGCTACTGAAGTTTTTGACTGGAAACTAACCGTGAAGCAAGGAACCCTATCTGGAATTTACAGAAAGCAGGAGGAAATTGACCTTGGAATCATTTACTGCATCTATCTGGAAAAAAAAGAGATTTGTTTTAAAGAAAAAAAGAAAAAAAGAAAAAAAGAAAAAAAGAAAAAAAGAAAAAAAGAAAAAAAGAAAAAAAGAAAAAAAGAAAAAAAGAAAAAAAGAAAAAGGGAGAGAGAGTAAAGTCAGCTCAGGACTGTAGCCAGCTCAGGTTTTCACTGTTTAATTTTTTATTGCTGTAACTAAGGCACACTATCTGGGCACGTTTAAGCTTCCGGCTGATCTAATTTTTCATTGCATGGCATTGAAAGTGATTTTATACCATTAAAATAACCAGACTAGTGGGCCTTAGAGAGAGTTTGAAAACATAAGCAGGGACCATAATGAATAATTTATGTCTTCTTAAGAACTTTGAAACTGTAGAATTAAGGAAGTAAAGATAGTAATGGACATACATTAATTTTCAAGCATTCATTCATATACTTCTCCCATTCACATAAAAATCAGTAGGAGTTGCTAATTATTTTACAGAGTTAAAAAGTTTTAAGGCAGATTTACCTGTGATATTTCTTTTGAATATTTCTTGCATAACACATCTACTCCCATGAACAGTGATTGAATATCAGGACTTATCTATGAAGAAAGGAAAGTATACCATGGTTAGGATTTTTATTAGCAAGTTATATTAAATAAAGTCTTTCGTAAAGTGTTTCTTAAATTGACTGATTTATATAAATAAATAATTTGAAAGATCAGAGCAGGATAACGCAGAAATTGAACACACGCCCAGTTTTCTTTAATGGCCTTATCAACCATCTGGAAGGCACTGGGCTTTTGTTTAAATATATTACACACATATATACTTATTGTGATTTAGATAGTAACAGTGTCCAGAGGACATCCAAGGAGGTTGCTGTGGCCCCTGGAAGGGGCATTGCATTCAGACCAACAGCCAGGTTTCTGGCAGCCCCTTTTGGTTCTCACTGTTCCCAGCCACATGGATGTATTTACATATCAGTTTTGTTTCAAAGTCCTTTTTCAGAACAGTTCTAGTGATGACTGGAATCCCTTTGTCTCTCCTGCCCACTGGGCAGCAGAATATTATCCTAGAATAAGGAAAGAGCCCTAAAGTAGTTGCTGAATTTTTCAAGTATTTTATGACTTGTGTCTTTTAGTCCGAGATCATGATGTGGCCTCACGAATGGCCACCTGTGCTTTTAAAAAATGTCAAGTAAGTGCTCTACACTCAACACCCAAGCCATCATTGTAACAAAAATACATTTATTATTTATGGTGAGGAAAAAAATGCTACAAAATATAAAGTGAATTTCAGAATAATAGTGACATTTGGACATCTATCCAAATCTACAAAGTAGTGTACAGAATTTAAGTGTTACTTTAATCCAGAATACATGCATTCCTAACCTGCTCATAAGAAAAACAAAGAAAATACAACTCCAAAACAGTTATACTAGTTACAGTACTACGTTAAAATAGTTAAACAGCTTTCAAAAACAATGAATCTCAGGAAAAAAAAAAATCTACCTGTAAACTGGAAGGTTCCCTTTGATGTATTGTAAATGTATAAGAAAAGACAGGTTTACAACTACCCCAAATTTGAACTAAAAAAGCAAAAATAATGCTGGCATACTTAGACGATAGAAGAAGGCTGTCCCAGAAAGAAGACAGCCCTTATGTAAGTGACCACCTTTCAAAATCCAGTAAAAAAGAACTGAAACTGCTGAAGGCAAAATCTAAATTATTCCCCAAAGTATTAAAAATCTCAAAAACCTTAAAAAAATAGAAAAAAATTTAAAACGTAAATTATTAAAAGAAATAAGAACTAGGCCACCTGGGAATGAAGCATACGTTTTCTGCGATGCTAAGAAAGCAAAAGGATAAGTGCAGTCACTTAAACTAAAAAGAGTGCATTGAAATAAAAAAAGGATTAGGCTTTGCTTCACTTTGAAATGCACAAACATCTAAAAAGACAGTATTTTTACCTACACCAAAAATATCTTAACGCTAGCATAAAGTCAAATATCCACGATTCAGTAACAGTCAAACCTACTTTCACTGTGTGCTTAAATTACATCTTTTTAATAACAAAGGGAAAGGGAGTGTCTTACGTATGAAAAATAATTGTGTGAGGAGCTAAATTAACAACCTGGATTTGTATCTTCTGTTTCCCATACTGTGACAGCAGCTGCTGCGATGTCCTGTGCAGCAACTGATGATGGGCTGCACTGCTCTTTGCAGCACTGTGCCTGCAGCTGCCAATGCATTTCTGATTACTGATGAGCTGTACCTGCACTCCTCTCACCACGGGAAAGCAAGGAAAACTGCTTTTCCTTGCCTCCCCCAGATACTTATCTTTAAAGAACTCACAGGAGGTAATTAGTTTCATTTGAGACTTCCTCTGCACTTTTGAATTTGGTTGACATTAGCCAAAGCATTCAAAAACTTCCAACTGACACACGGAGAAAGACAAAAGCAGACAGACAGATAGCACAGTCTAAGCTACCCATGGTATTTATGTAAAGAAAATGCAAACAAGACATTAACATTCCATCTAAAAAACTTTATACATTTATAAAAATACATTTAGCTTCTTTAAATGAAATGTATTCATAGGAGGCAAGCTCTTGCAATCTATTTAGGGTTCTATCAAAGCAGTGACCTTGGTTTAAGTACCTATCAGATTTGAAAAAAATAAAACCCAATCAGCTTCATGCTGATGTAAAAACTCTTTCAAATAAAGGTTTGTACAACACGGTTTGTATTTTATCTGCTGCACGGAGAAGTAGCAGATGTTACTACGATACTCTGAAATACTGAACAGCCAGATCCTGATTTAGCATAACACTTAACCATCCTCTGGGGAAAAGCAAGTGGGGATCATGAGACATGGAAGGAAGACATAAAGGTGACAAGAATGCATTACTGTAAAGATGAGAATATTTAATGTGTACATGTTGATTACACCAACATACAATTTAATTAGGAGTTCTAACACATTTATAGGACCTCCCCCTCATTGGGAATTCTTCCATAGCATCAGGCTCATAAAGCTTACCAGGTATATTTCCACTCAAGTTCCTGAATTATAGAGCCATGACTTTTTTATATGCATCTTTAATTACCATTCCAATCATTTTATCTGTTCTTAATCAAGGATAAGCAATCATCATTAATATCTTTTTTAAAGAATATGGTAATTTGCTTCCTTCCAGCCCTCCAGAGTAGTGGCAGGTTCTAATGAAACATCTACTAGTTTTGTTAGTATCTCAATCATGTGTAAATTCCTTCTGCATTTTTGGAGTAAATTATCAAGTTCTGCTAAAACACTGCAATTTTAGACTGATTTAACTTTAAGACTGCATTGTTTTGAGCAAAGTGTTGGACAAGATGACCTCCAGAGGTCCCTGAAAATTTAAATTATTCTTTGACTAAAATTAATAACAAAGTTTGCAACAAGAGTAGGTTGATATTGAAAGCATATTAAAATATGCCCTTTAGAATTTTTATGATGGGCTTTTTGATTTTTTTTGTATTTGATTACTGCGTGCATTATTCCTTTGTATTATAATTGCATTTTGTTGTAATTTTATTTCAGTAGCATTGTCTTCTTCAGCATGCAAGATTCCTAGAAGGCCTTCATGTTTAGCTGTATTGAATTTTATTAAATGTTTTTAGTGTTTCTCTTTTATCCTTATAAGGCACTGCCTGTTAGGTAGGCATCAGTCTACAAAAATATAAATATTTGCACAACCTATTTATGAAATCAGCTAAAGAGAAGATTGCTCCTGGGAGAAATGGCAAAATTAAATATTCCTAATGATTTATCAAGAAAGCGAATTAAAAGCTCTTAATTCTCCAGTGAATAACAAGAATTCCCAACAATATTTCAGATCCTTTCTTAATTAAACGGCCACGAGGAAAATAGTTAAGCTTAAGAGAAAACAGGAAAAAAAAACCTAATCCACTTGGAAACATTGCTGAGCCATCATGCAGGTTTTCAATTGAATCCATTACATGAAATAATTCATTACAGTTCATTTTCTGTGATGTACAAATGTCAAAATCAATAAACATTTTTCACATTTTGACAGTACTCACTGATGTTACACAGTAACCAGTAACATTTCTTGAAAGGTTTAGAATGATTTACAGTCCAGCAGAACCTGAAAACCTAAAAAGTCTCCATAGGTCTTAAATTTGAAGAAATATATACAACAAAAAGCTGAGCTGACTAGTGCGTAAGTATCTCATTTTAGCAACCTATTATCAGCAAATATTCATGCCACAGTTGGCAAAAAAAAAAGGAAGCATTTTGTAATGCAAATAGTTTAGCTGTTAAGCAAACCACAGATGAATGTAATGCAACAAAACTAAAGCTTGATTTACCTGCTTTGAAAGGACTAACGTACGACAAGCAGTTCTACAGACCAAACATTCATCTTTTTTGCCTGTAAGGTAAAGACACATTTAAAATATACATCAAACTGAATAGATATTGAATACATTGTAAATAGAATGTGACGCCTAAACCTCTGGAACTTGTGGAAGAAATCTGCAGGTTAAACAAGAAGTATGTATAAACATGAATAAAGAATTTGATTCTATAACCATTACACAGAGTTGCACAGGAAAAACGTGTGTGAATGTCACCAGGTCTTACTCCTTCAAATAAGCATTCATGTAAATGATTTTATGAATATCATTAGTGTCACAGAATGCGGGTGACTTTTAGTTACCTTGATTTAAATAGGACTACTTGCCTGGTTTAATTAAATGTATGCTTAAGTGCACTAATGACTTACAGTCAATCTGATACATGGTTTTTTAGACTGGGACACAGTCTGGTTCTCCCAAGAAAATAAATGAAACACAAATGTCAAAGAACTAATAATTTTACCTTCTGAATTCCTCCAGTGAGAAAACAATAAAATCACTTTTTAAACCTTTACCACTTTTAAACTGTCTCTTTATTTGAAAACATACTAGAAAATATTTATATTAAATACACACTATTTCAATATTTATAATTGATAATTTTACTAGCTACTTCTTAAAATTCTAAGGATCAATGTTTATAAACATCTTTAAATACATTTTAAGCCTTGTATGGTCATTAATATTGAATTCACAGCAAAAAAATATGTAATCTCTCAGGTGTTTTTCTTCCAAACACTATTAGCAGCAGAAAGGAAAGGTGTTGTTCAGGTTCTAGGAGCCTGAAAGCTGTATTTAGAAGCTGCATTTTATAATTCTCTATCCTCAAGAGCAGCCCTGTGAAAACGTTTAGTTAAAAGTTTTTAGTTCTGAAATACATATTGATCATTTCTTCTGTGTGCCCTTACAAAACCCAGGGCATCTAGCATGATCTCAAAGGGAAAAACATTGGTATTTGTCTGCTGTGGTTTTTTCCTTTTGAAAAACAGCTTCATTACTCCTCTATCTTTGCCATGTATCTTCGTCCGAGAACATCACAGGGGTCCCAGAACAGGACTCTGGAACTGTACATAACATAAGAGCTTCAAAACATCACCTCCAACCTTCCCTCATGCTGCTGAAAGTTTTCAGGAACAATACTGAGCCTTAAAACTTATTAAGACTACTATTTACAAAACCTACCCTAAACAAAACCTACGTTTTTAAATTGCTCTTTCACTAATGAAAAACCACTCCTTCTCCCAAGTTAGCCAGAGGAGACTGCCATCGATTTGGGTTTTACGAAATTATGGATCATTAGCATCCAGAATCCAGTTTCACTGAAGCCTTCGTTGCCTGCGCCCAAGACTCGCTCTCAAAGCCACATCCACCTGGAGGTGGACACAGGCGGGTTTTACTGTTTAAAGCAAATCAATAGCAAGGATTGGAACGACTTATCAGTAACATTCGAAAAAATGCTCAGAGCTTCCTTTTTTCCCACAGCGGGTCAGAAATACCAATGCTTAGGGTGGATGTGTGCACGCCAGCACAGCCCGCTCCGCTGGGCGCGCCCCAGCAGCCATTACCTTTCTGCAGGCAAATCTCACAGAAAACGTGGCCGCAGCTGGTGAGGCTGAACCGAGGCGTGGGGTTGCGGGGCTCGCAGAGGCAGGAGTTGCAGAACACGGGCACGGCCATGGGGCAGCGGGGCAGGAGGGCGCGGCAGCGGCCCGGGGGCTGGAGCAGAGCCGTCCGTCCTCAGGCCGAGCCCCGCGGGTGCGACCCCGCCATGTCCCCCTCGCTGAGACGGCCCCGAGGGCAGCGCGGGCCGCGGGGCCTGAGGGCGGCAGAGCTCGGTCCTCACACCCCTCCCTCCCCCGCCCCACCTCAAAAATAATCTGGTTTTTCTGGCCTCTCACTACCAAACTGGAGCGGTGCTCACACACAGAGTGCTATCAGAAATTGCTTCTCCCGACCCCACACGTGGGGAACTGACTGCACCCACAGGCCTCCGGGCAGGGGCTTCAGCAGGAGCCCCGCCCTGCTCACTCCTCCCAGCAGATGGAGGGGGAGGAAAAAA